>QXTE01000208.1:534862-827391 GCA_003942145.1 Platysternon megacephalum | reverse complement strand
GGGGAACAGCCCTGGGGGTGCAGCAGGCAGGGGCTCGGAAGGGAGCCTCGGGGAGGCTCGTAGGATATAACTCTGGGGTGCAGCTGACAGGGGGTCACAGGGGAGCCTGGGGGAGCAGCAGGGGGAGGCTCGCGAGGATCAGCTCTGGGGGTGCAGCAGGCAGGGGCTCGGAGGGGAGCCTGGGGGAGCAGCAGGAGGCAGGGGCTCGGAGGGGGCGGGAGGAGGCTCGTGAGGAACAGTCCTGGGGTGCAGTAGCAGGCAGGGGCTCGGGGTGCAGCCGGCAGGGGCTCGGAGGTGGAGCTCCATGGGCGGGAGAGGGGGCACTCACCTCCGCCGTACACCCCGCCGCTCATAGCTGCCGCTGGGCCTGTCTCTCGCCGCGGTCCCGGCAGCCCCCCGGTAACTAGCTGTCCTGGCAACAATAGCCGAGTGCGAGTCTGGCCCGCGCTCACTCACACCGCCGGCTGAACCTAACTTGCTACTTTCTCCCCTCCAGCCAACGGAGTGCGCCTCATCTCCCAAAGCACCTACCGCAGCGCCAGCTTGCCGAGCAACCCCGAGAGCGAGCGACCAATCGTGGCTAGCAAGGGGCGGGCCGAACAGGCGGGAGGCCTATCCCAGTCAGGAAAAAGCGGGAAGGAAGCAAGTATGGTTGCAGTGTGCGGGACGGGTCAGCAGAGAGACTGGGCGGGGCTTGGGGGTAAAGGGAGAACATGAGAGCGGCCATACTGGTCAGACCAAAGGTCCATCAAGCCCAGTATCCTGTCCTCTGATAGTGGCCAATGCCAGGTGCCCCAAAGGGAATGAACAGAACTGGGCATCATCAATCCCGTGCCCTGTCACCCAATCCCAGCTTCTGGCAAACAGAGGCTAGGGACACCATCCCTGCCCATCCTGACTAATAGCCATTGATGGACCTATCCTCCATGAATTTATCTAGTTCTTTTTTGAACCCTGTTATGGTCTTGGCCTTCACAACATCCTCTGGCAAGGAGTTCCACAGGTTGACTGCGTTGTGTGAAGAAATACTTCCTTTTATTGGTTTTAAACCTGCTACCTATTAATTTCATTTGGTGGCCCCTTGTTCTTGTATTATGAGAAGGTGTAAATAACACTTCCTTATTTACTTTCTTTATACCACTCATGATTTTCTAGACCTCTCTATCATGTCCCCCCTTAGTCGCCTCTTTTCCAAGCTGAAAAGTCTCAGTCTTATTAATCTCTCCTCATACGGAAGCTGTTCTATACCCCTAATCATTTTTGTTGCCCTTTTCTCAACCTTTCCCAATTCCAATATATCTTTTTTGAGATGGGGCGACCACATCTGTACGTAGTATTCAAGGTGTGGGCGTACCAAAGATTTATAGAGGCAATATGATATTTTCTGTCTTATCTATCCCTTTCTTGATGATTCCCAACATTCTGTTCGCTTTTTTGACTGCCACTGCACATTGAGTGGATGATTTCAGAGAACTATCCACAATGACTCCAAGATCTCTTTCTTGAGTGGTAACTGATAATTTAGACCCCATCATTGTATATGTATAGTTAGGATTATGTTTTCCAATGTGCATTACTTTGCATTTATCAACATTAAATTTCACCTGCCATTTTGTTGCCCAGTCACCCAGTTTTGTGAGATCCTTTTGTAGCTCTTCGCAGTCTGCCTGGGACTTAACTATCTTGAGTAGTTTTGTATCATCTGCAAATTTTGCCACATCACTGTTTACCCCTTTTTCCAGATTGTTTATGAATATGTTAAATAGGACTGGGCCCCTGAGAATGGGGGGATGGAGAGGCATTGATAGACGGGGGGCTAAGGGGAGGCTAAAGGGGTGGAGACTGGGGCTAGGGAGGGGTGTATTGAGGCTGGCTAGGGGTGGGATTGGTGGGATAGGGAGGGGTGCTTTGAGACTGATTGGGGGGCTAGGAAAAGATGCTGGAGCTGGGATTTGTGGGCTAGCGAAGGGTGTTTTGGGGATGTCGGGGATTAGGGAGAGGCATTTTGTGGTGGGATGCGTTGGGAGACTAGGAGGGGTATTTTGGGGCAGGATGGGGTTGAGGGGCTAGGGAGGGGTGTTTTGGGGGTGTAGTTGGGGGTTAGGGAGAAGCATTTTGGGGTGGGATGGGGTTGGGAGGCTAAGAGGTATATCTTGGGGCAGGCTGGTGTTGGGGGGCTAGAGAAGGGCATTTTGGGGCTGGCTTGAGTAAGGGGTTGATAACTGGCCAAACCTGTCTACATCAGGGAAGCAAAAGGCCTGAGGAAAAAATTGCAAACAAAAGTGCTTTTGTAGTGTTGTGATGCTCTCTTGGGGTGCCCTGACAATAAGCTGTTGTGTTACCCCTCTGCCAAAGAGAGCTTTGCTGGAACTTAAACGGCATGAGTCAGCTCCTTGCCACACCAGTCTGTCTGCGTCATCAGCAAACTCCTCGAGACTCTGATTACCTTTCCTTTATCTTGCAGGTAACATTCACTGAAACCAAGTTCTCAAGTTCCCCATAGATGTTTTTCTGCAGTGTCCATTCTCCAGTCACAAAAATTACCAAGTTTGCTTTCTTCAAAGTGACAGAATGCACTCACACCAGCCAGTCAGTGCAGCTGAGGATGCATGCCTTACTTTAGTATAACAGTACTGAGATGAAATGATAATAAAATAAGTTTATTAAGAAGAGATGCAAGTGATAGTAACCAAGAGAAAAAGAGACTGGTATGGTATAGTTACAAGCAAAACAAAATAACATGCTTTCTAGTAAAACCTAACTTTAGCAAGCTACAATCTTTGCCTAAGCAGTTTTCTCACTTACATCAAGCTATCATCTCCAGCTCCTCCGAGTACCTTTCCCAGGTCTGGAGACTTGCTCTGTGTAAGCTTGAAAGAATGTCTTTTTCACCAACTGAAGTTGGTTTATTAGAAGATATTACCTCACTCACCTTGTCTTTCTAATAAAACGTGCATGACATTTTAAGGAGGTCACTGACCTCCACCCCACCATTAGCATCCATAGTTTCTCAATTACCCCTCTCAATCCAGTTTACCTCCCTTACTGAATTTATTTTCTTCTATTGCTCCCTGTTCCCTTTCTCCACCACTTCTGCTCCTGGGACTGTCTGTGCTCCCCCATGCCTCTTCTCCTGTTCTCTTGCTTCTTCCCTGCTGTAGTTATTTTTCCCATAAGCCTCCTTTTCCAACTGAGAATAAAATCAGCATAAAACCCTGTCAGCTTGCACTTCCCCACCACCCAAGTTCCCCCTAAGCTCATTGACTTTGGTGGAAGTTCTGTAAAAGTATCTGAGGGTGAAATTTGTCTCATCATGTTTAAATCCCTCCTTAAAAGTGACTTCCTTTGCAAAGGAAATATCAAGGCTATTCCTTCACAGAATGATACTTAATTAATTTTTACGTTTTTAAAATAATAGTGAGAAAGTGAGAGATCCAAGAAAACAGTAAGCTTTTACCCTTACTTTCTACGGGAAACTGAGCCTCAAAGGATGCTGTTGGCTCTTCTTTTGTTTACCCCACCCTCTCAATGTACACACACTGTCACTTGGTTATGTTTTCTGTCTAATTTTGGATTGTAAGTGCCTTGGGGTAAAGATCTTGGACCTGATTCAAATCTCATTTACATTAGTGTAAATTCAGAGTAACTTCACTCTAGTCAGTGGGGTTATTTAGAAATTACACCAGTGTAACTGAGAACAGGACTTAGCCCATCATCTTTATATTTACCTGTAAAGTGCTATGTATGTTACTTGCACTGTATAAATAAGTCATAGTTTACTTATACAGAAATATAACTGTTTAATGTTTTAAAATGCATCTCTTGCCTTTTTGCCCTGAGGAAAACATTAGAGGGTACATGTATACAGAGATAGAAGACCCACGGCACAGCCACAGCTTGGCCCGGGTCAGCTGTCTTGGGCTTGTGGGCCTCGGGTTTCAGGGCTAAAAATAGCTGCATAGATGTGTGGGCTGGAGCTCGAGCTCTGGGACTCTGATCCCCAACATCTACACAGCGATTTTGAGCCCCACAGCCCAAGTCAGCTGACCCAGGCCAGCCACAGGTGTTTTATCCCTGTATAGATGTACCCAGAGTGGCATGAGACCTAATTATCATAGACTACTTAGTATTAAAGCTTTCTATCAAAATACATAAGAAGTTATCCATTTTTTTCAAGTGGCTGCCTGTCCAAACTTTCTCTTAAACCCCTTTATCTGGAATTCTTATTGTATTAAAGATGTTCTAATTCAACAAAATGTTATTTCTAATCAGTGAAGCAAGAAAAAGAACAAAAATAATCTAATTGTAATGGGCCAGATTCTCCTTTCACTTAGTTTTCAAAGTTGTAGTTCTATTGACTTCAGTAGAGTTACTCCCAATCTATACTAGTGTAAATCAGAAAAGAAGTACGCTAGATGTTTGCGTTTTGGACTACAACTCCCAGCCTGCTGCACACTGAGTGGGCTGGTGATTGATGGCCTCAATTTAAGTCTCCTCCTACACCAGCGACACTGAAATGCAGAGGAAATATTAAAACCGAGCAATAGGAGACAACTAGGACGAAAAACAACAACCCACAGTTGCAAGAGAACCAGGAGATGGTTGGATGTATTAGCTTTTAAGGGTAAGTGATTCCTTTAATTTCATCTAACATGTACTCTGGTTCTCTTTCTCTGTTTCTTTAATAGGGAAAATTCTTTCAGAATTTCAGCTTATCCTGTTGTTGTCATTGAGAAGAAATGCATAGTTTATATGGATCACTGTAAAGTTTAACGAAAGTGCAAACTGTACAAGATACTGGGATGAGGGAGATCAATGTAAATCCTATTTTTGTATTAGATGTAGGATGAAAAGTCGGTTTACCGGGCACCCCTTATGTGTCTTATGAAACCTTTTGTTGATGGTGTATTATCATGATTTCCAGCATGGGGCACTAGTACACAAGAGAGGGTTGTTGGAGGAAGAGATTATTGCAATAAAGAGAATAATTCCAAAAATGTGGAATTGTAATGGCAAAGGATTTATCCTTAGATGTTATATCTTTCAGGTTATTACTGAAATAATGCTTCGTGGAAAGCATACAGTATTTTGGGCCAGATCCTGTTCTGCACAGGAGCTGCTTGTGCTGCTCTGGCAGTGCCAAGCAACTATAACGCCAGTTTAGTGATACCCAGATTATTGCTCCATCATAGGGGAATCCTTAGATGGTGAAGAGCCACCAAAATGGCTCCTATGTCACTCACTCACACACACCCGCAAGCTGAAGAGGTGTGGCAGAAGAAAAAGGCATGTGGCTGGGGTGTGTCTGTGTCCAGCTGATCCCTGGCTGTCGAAATGGCCACTGAGAACTGCTAGCAGTACGGGCACGATAGAACAGATTTAACACTGCTTTTATTTGCCCTGGAAATGAGGCTGGTCCTTGGCAGCCCCAGGATTGGGGGAACACAGATAAAAAGCCTGCAATTTTGGACCGGAATCGAATGCTCTGCAGCCTGCTTGGAAAATCCAGCCCTGTATGTGTGTATTTAGATTGTAAATTCTTTAGGTCAGAGTCATAGAGTCTGGTTCTACATTGCCTTGCATTTTGTGTAGTCATTTACACTGTGGAAAGAGGGTGTAGAGTACTGCCTTTCTGATTTGGTAGCATTTTACCCAGATTTGCACTCACTTTACATAATTGTAAATGGCTACACAAAGTACAAGGCAGCTGAGAATCAGGCCACAGGCATCTTATTTGGACAACTTCTGATCTTACTTATGCTGGAGTAAATCTGGAGTAACTCCAGTAAATTCACTGGAGTTACTCTGGGTTTACACCAGGATAATTAGGAAAGAACTCTTTCCCACTAAGGTCTGTAAGTCTCAGAGACCTTGATCATTATCTTGAGTTTTTATTTACCAATTTNTTTATGTACTGGCTGCCCTGGTGCTCCGGTGCCAAGATCGGGATATGGGTTCCATCTATCGCCCCACCACAGTTAGGGAATCCCATTGCAGCAAAGCCATCCACAATGAGCTGCACATCTCCCAGCGTCACTACCTTTTTTAGCAGCAGCTCAACGATTGCTTTGGCTACTTGCATGACAGCAGCCCCCACGGTAGATTTTCCCACTCCGAACTGATTACCGACTGACCGGTAGCTGTCCGGTGTTGCAAGCTTCCACAGGGCTATCGCCACTCGCTTCTCAACTGTGAGGGCTGCTCTCATCTTGGTGTTCTGGCGCGTCAGGGCAGGGGAAAGCAAGTCACAAAGTTCCAGGAAAGTGCCCTTACGCATGCGAAAGTTTCGCAGCCACTGGGAATCGTCCCACACCTGCAGCACTATGCGGTCCCACCAGTCAGTGCTTGTTTCCCGGGCCCAGAATCGGCGTTCCACAGCAAGAAGCTGCCCCATTGCCAACATGATCTCCAAAGCGCCGGGGCCCGTGGCGCGAGACAATTCTGTGTCCATGTCCATGTCCGCATCACTCTCGTCGCCGCGCTGCCGTAGCCGCCTCCTCCTCGCCTGGCTTTTCTGGTCCTGGTTGAGCATAAACTGCACTATAATGCGCGTGGTGTTTACAATGTTCATGACTGCAAACTTGAGCTGAGCGGGATCCATCCTTGCCGAGGTACGGCGTCCGCTCAGTTCAACAAGGAAAAAAGGCGCGAAATGGTTGTCTTCCGTTGTTTTCACGTAGGGAGGGGGAGGATGTTCCCAGAACCGCCCGCGACAATGTTTTTTGTCCCATCAGGCATTGGGATATCGACCCAGAATTCCAATGGGCGGGGGGGACTGCGGGAACTCTGGGATAGCTACCCACAGTGCAACGCTCTGGAATTCGACGCTAGTCTTTTCTGCATGGACGCGCACCGCCGAATTAATCCGCTTACTGTGGCCGCGTACCATCGAATTTAAAAAATCGGTTTCATAAAATCGAATTCCGTAAATTCGGACTAATCCTGTAGTGTAGACGTACCCTAAGACAAAATCGTGTAGCAAATACTACACTTTATATCTGAACAGCATGATTAGTTCTTTTGTTTTTGCTGTTCAGCAAACTGCTTTGCCTCACTGGGTCAGTGGTCTTCTGTTCTCCTTGCAACACTACACTAGTGCCAGTAACGTCACTCCACTTCCTCCCCCAGCTAGCAGTGCCGGCTTTAAAATCATGGCAGCAGACCAACAGTGACAATGGGTCATTGACAGTGTCTCTCCTCTTCCTCCATCCCAGCCCATTTCGCCACTTTGTGACATTCAGAAAAGGATTTAGATGTTTACATGATTCAAAATAGTGTCTGTGGTTACACTAACCAATCTAAATCCTTAGTACAGGGGTAGGTAACCTATGGCACGCGTGCCGAAGGCGGCACGCGAACTAATTTTCAGTGGCACTCACACTGCCCGGGTCGTGGCCACCGGTCCAGGGGGCTCTGCATTTTAATTTAATTTTAAATGAAGCTTCTTAAACATTTTAAAAACCTTATTTACTTTACATACAACAATAGTTTAGTTATATATTATAGACTTATAGAAAGAGACCTTCTAAAAAGGTTAAAATGTATTACTGGCACGCTAAACCTTAAATCAGAGTGAATAAATGAAGACTCGGCAAACCACTTCTGAAAGGTTGCCGACCCCTGCCTTAGTATGTATATAATGCTATCTGTCTATGTAAGGCATTTATACGGACCCCATCACTATAGTCTCTGAGCACCTCACACTCTAATTTAAAGTATATATCCTCACAAGAGCCCTCTGTGGCAAGGAAATACTATGATCTACATTTTGCAAATGGGGAACTGTGGCAGAGTGGCTAAGTGACTTGTCCAAGATCATATAGGAAGTCTGTGGCTGAGGAGGAAATTGATCACAGGTATCTCAAATCATAGGCTATTGCCCCAACCACTGGACCATCCTGCCATTCAGCTGTATATCTTCACTGCACCATACAAACATTAACCTTCACAAACGCACTATGAAGGTTTGTTATGCCCATTTTACAGAGAGGGAAACACAGATACTGAAATTGAGTGATTTACCCAAGGTCACACAGCAAGATATTGACAAAACAGGGATTACAGCTCAGGAGTTCCTGGTTCTTGGTTTTGTGCTCTCTTCTATAGACTGCTTTATGTCTCATCTAGAGTAGGGGTTCCCAAACTGTGGGCCACGATACACAGTCCTGGGTGGGCCACTGGTGCAGCCATGGGTGGAGTTTGGGGAGGGTATGCGGGGGAGCATTGTGAAGTGGACAGTGACAGAGTGGCAGCTGGCGATGGCTCCCGCCCAGGGCTGGAGGAGCCCAGCGACCCTGTGGTTGGTGGCAGAGGGCAAAACGGAGGCAGTGAGCAAGGAGAAGGGGCTGGCCCCGAGAGGCTGTGGACCCCAGAGTGGCTGGAGGGTTCACAGCCATTCCTGCTCCGAACTGCCACACCCTGCGATACGTGGCTGTCGGGCTCCCTTGAGTATTGGCCTCACAGCCCTCCCCAGGGACTGAGGCTTGGTGATGCTGCTCTGTTTCCGCCTGGACAATACCCTGATCAGGACTGTCATAGGTAACAGCCAGGTCCGGCCCGAGCACCTGCCTCTGCCTGGCCCTGGCAGCCCCCAAGCCCTTCCCTCATTCCGGACAGGGGTTGCCTGTGAGGCATGCCAGATGCTGGCTGGGTGACTGTCAGGTGGGGTAGGACTGTCAGGTGACAAGCTCAAGGCACTCAGGCTGCTGAGGCAGAGGGTGTCAGCGGGGACTGGCTGTGGCACCTGCCTGGCCCCTTTGTCCTTTTGCTGGCCCTGATCCCGGCTGAGGTGAGGCGCCCCGCTGTGCCCCCTCCCTGACAAATATGTGGCAACCTGGGAAGGCCAGGCTACATGCTCAGCAGCCCCTTGCCTGATTTCCCACTTGATCAGCCTGATGGGACGACGGCTCACCTGCCTGGTGGGCGAGGTGGGAGGGGGCACTATCAAACTGTATACATTGATAGTGTGGGGGTCACAATGTAAAGGTTCGGCCACCTCCCAGACAGCTTGAGTCACTGCCTGCCCTGGGCAGGCACCCCCCTTACCCTCAGTCTCCCCTTCCAGAAAGCAGCGGGAAGTGTTAATAGTGGACCGCAGTGCCTATTGCAGTTGCACAGGTGGGCCTCTGGGATAAAAAGTTTGGGAACCCCGATCTAGAAGTTCAACACTTTTTATTTTTATTTTTTGAGACAATTAAGGCCAGATCTTTGGTCCCCTTTAGGGCACTTTGTATTGTGGAAAGCTGCCTTAATTGGTCTGCTAACATTTTGAGCCAGCTATGCTTGTTCTACACTAACCTGGCAAAGACATCAGGTGAGTGAATAAGCATGGGCCACTCCGGTGATCAACATCAATGTAAGAATTCTGTGGGATGCAAATCAGAGCAGCACCTTTTCTACTATGTTTCAAAATAAAAGGTCTTGGCTTCAGTATCCAGTAACCTAACTCTTCTTGTGTCCATGTGGGAAAAGCTCTGCCCCTCTCCACCAGAAAAGAACCTGCTCAAACCTCCATCATTTTTCTATGATCTCTATTTATAGAAGAAAAAGAAACAGAGAACCAGATCTTCACCTCCATTCCCACCTGTTTTGTGCCATAATAATAATGACAAAAAAAGTCACTATAAATCTGCCAGATCTGCCCAGATGAGAATTCCCCTGGGGTGGGAGAAATCCTTGGGTGGCAAAGAGTTGATGTAGCTGTCTCTCTGCCGCACCCCACATCCTGGCCCCGTGTAGAAGACGTTTCTGGGGAGGCAGGAGTGTAGCTGAAGTGTCCAAGCAATCTCCCATTGCTGGAAAAGCCCCTTGATGCTATGGACAGCCATCATACTATTGGCTCTTTTAAATTATGCCAGGGAATGGGTTGACCCCAGCATATGGGAGTTACAGAAGTGGCTTAAAGCCACCTTTTCCCCCCCTCACCTTAGCTGCACCAAGCATATCGCAGCCACACCTGAGGATGTGTAGTGCACATTATACAGATCAATCCCTGAACATAAGGTGTTTATAATCACATAACAATGGAAAGATTGTTACGAACTTCATAATAAAACTGGGTTAGTAAGGTACAAAGAAGAGTAAATTTGGCCACCTGTGTCTCTGTATCAGCATGGCTGAGAAAAGTCAGCCAAATTGTAAAATCTTGGTTGGTCTTATCACGTTTCAATTAAGGGCACTTTCCAATGGCCACCATATCCTCCTCTTTACAGTACCAGTTTTCCATTGTGAGTATGCAGGACTACCTCATTGGACTGCAACAAGAACAGGGCAAACTTTTCTTGCTGGATAGATATTATCCACACCAAGTAAAGCAGGAGACCTTAATGTATACAGGGAAGTATAGAATCAAGCTTCTCTCTCTGAATACTTGTACTCAGAAAATCTATATTCTAGAGCAGTTCCACTACTAGCATTCAAAAGTGCCAGCTGCTAAATTACAGTGGCAGCATAGATCTGTATCAGTATGCACCATATTAAAAGTCTTTGGGGTGTTAGATAAGATCTGTACAATATTTGATACTGCTTATTAAGATAGTTGGTACAAATAGTTTTTAATGGCTATAATGAGAATCTTGATTTGCTTGATTATGTAAATTCTTAGTCAGATGGTCAGTCTGAGTCTATGGTCAGAATCTTGATTATGTAAATTCTTAGTTTTTCCATTGCGTAGTTGTGTGCAGAGAGGATCTGATTCTCCTCTCAAATCAGTTATACAGTTTTGACTTCAACAGAGCTATTCTTGATTTTCACCAGAGTAAATGAGAAGAGCATCAGGCCCACTGAGTTCTGACAATTTCCCCTGAAAGTGAAATTGACAGAAGTCGGTGCTTCCAAATACTGTCAGGGGACTATGTGGTATAATGGAGAAGCTGACAAGATCTGCAGATGGTGAGCTCCTTTTGAGCCACTGACATGTCAACTTATGCCTGTGGGGAAACTTCAGTATGTACTACTTGCACTGAGATATAAGTTATGATGAAAATTAGCTATGTGGCACAGGCCTGCTGGCTAAAAACAGGAAGGTGGTGGGGGGATGTTATTTTTATCAGAATATAAAAAATATATAAAAAAGGCACCAGGCCACAATAATCCACAATAAATATTTCATGTTTGTTTATTTTTAGAAACTAGTTATTTATTTTTGACTATAGACGAGCAAAGAGAAACAGTTCATTGCCACCACTAATCTTTATTTTCCTCAAATAGCCAAGAAGCTACTTAAAATTGGCAGCTGTGTCTAGCACTGGTACTAGCACTGGTGGAAGCACTAGTGTAGACAGAGGATCAGGGCTTTGTGCCATCATGTCATCTAGATCTGCTTTGGGCAGGGTGGTAAAAACATCTGCTCGTGGTCTACATAGGGGTTCCTGTGGTTGCTAGCACAAGTGGGAGCGGCACTGGTGTGAGACCAAAGGTGAGGAAAAAATTACCAGTGCAGAAAAGGCCTCATCTTTTTTGGATGCATATGTGTCTGAAAGCAGAATCTGCCCCTAAAAATTCAATTAAGAATTGAAAGTTAAGACATACTGAATAGAAATGCTGTAATTGTACAAATGATAGAACTCCCTGTTCTTTCCTTGCTAGATCTGGCTCATTGACTTTCACTGCAGCATCTTTCCCACTTGGAAGCTAAAACATGGGAAAGCAGGAGAATGCTAAAAAGCCAATAGTTTCTGATACTGAGGAATGTTATTGTTCCTCATCACCAGTGTCCTTGGCATCAGCCAGTCCAGCTGTAATATTGCTAATGGAGAAGTGAAAGGACACTAATGATGGGTTTGGATTCATTTGACCAGCTGAATATCTGTCCCCTAAAAGGACACAGAAGGAGAAAGGATTTTTTTTCGCTTACTCAACAACATATCTCCCAGAATCACGTTTATAGCTGATGAAAGGAAAATTGTCATTTGCCCCTTTCCGTGTTTAAATGAGTTGACAGTCTAACAGCCTATATAGAAAGAGTAATATGTTCTGATAGGTTTCTGAAGTTTACTTCCTGCCACCCTCTGGCACAAAGTGCACCAGGGCTGCAAAACTCCTTGATACTAGCACTGTCTCCTCCAAATAGAAATCAGGTCAGGATAGAAAGGCAGAAGATGAAAGACTGAACTTCAAAAGCATGGCAACCCTACATGACTGTCCTTTACACCAGTCAGCACCAGAAAGACATTAAGCCTGTTTGGATTTTGCAACATGTAATACTTTTCAGATTTTTAAGAGCCTGATCCTGGAAGGTGCTGAATACTTTTAACTGCCAGTGACTTCCATGGGAACTGATCAAGCTCATCATCTCTTGGTATTAGGCCCTTGGTTCATTTCTCCAGAGTGGCTAATTTTGAATTTGTTTTCCATCCCCAATGACCCATGAAACACCACTCACCTGCAAGAAAGAACATATTCCTTTTCAGCTGGAGTTGTCTAAGGCCTGGTCTACCTACATGAAGGGTATTCTTCGAAAATGACAATGAGGAGGCATAGAGCAGTGATTCTCAACCAGGGCAGAGGTCTTCCTGGGGATACATCAACTTATCTAGATATTTGCCTAGTTTTACAACAAGCTACATAAAAAGCACTAGCAAAGTCAGTACAAGCTAAAGTTTCATACAGACAAAACAAGCAATTTTTCAGTAATAGTGTGCTGTGACACTTTTGTATTTTTCTGTCTGATTTTGTAAGCAAATAGTTTTTAAGTGAGGTGAAACTTGGGGTATGCAAGACAGATCAGTCCTTGTCAGTACAGTACAGGGATTCAGTAATCTGGAAAAGTTGAGAATCACTGGCATAGAGAAGAAATGACTGGAGTCATCCATGGGGATGCAGTTCATATAACAGAGATCAGCCTTTGCAGAATGCTGCCATCCCAAACAGGAGGCTTTCTGTACACTGAATAATACTTTCATTATTTATATATATATGCAATATACATAAAATGGCCATACTAAGTCTGACCAATGGTCCATCTAGCCCAGTATCCAGTCTTCTGATGGTGGCCAATGCCAGATGCTTCAGAGGTAGTGAACAGAACAGGGCAGTTTATCAAGTGATTCATCCCCTATCATCCAGTCCCAACTTCTAGCGGTCAGAGGTTTAGGGACACCTAGATCATGGTGTTGTGTCCCTGACTATCTTGGCGAATAGCCATTGGTGGACCTATCCTCCAGGAACCTATCTAATTCTTTTTTTAACCCAGTTATACTTTTGGCCTTTACAACATCCCCTGGCAATGAGTTCCACAGGTTGACTGTGTGTTGTGTGAAGAAGTACTTCCTTTTGTTTGTTTTAAACCTGCCTCCTGTTAATTTCATTGAATGACATTGGTTTGTGTGTTATGTGAAAGAGAAATAAGACTTCCTTATTCACTTTCTCCACACCATTCATGATTTTATAAACCTCTGTCTTATCCCCCCTTAATTGTCTCTTTTCCAAGCTGAACAGTCCCAGTCTTTTTAATCTCTCCTCATATGGAAGCTGTTCCATAATTGTGTTGCCCTTCTCTGTACCGTTTCCAATTCCAATATATCTTTTTTGAGATGGGGTGACCAGAACTGCATGCAGTATTCAAGGTGTGGACATACCATGGATTCATTTAGTGGCATTATGATATTTTCTGTTTTATTATCCAGCCCTTTCCTAATGGTTCCTAGCATTGTTAACTTTGTTGACTGCAGCTGCACATTGAGCAGATGTTTTCAGAGAACTATCCATGATAACTCCAAGATCTCTTTCTTGAGTGGTAACAGCTGATTTAGACCCCCATCATTTTGTATGTGTAGTTGAAATGATGTTTTCCAGTGTGCACTACTTTGCATTTGTCAACATTGAATTTCATCTGCCATTTTGTTGCCCAGTCACCCAGTTTTGTGAGATCCCTTTGTAACTCTTTGCAGTCAGCTTTGGACTTAACTATTTTGAGTACTTTAGTATCATCTGCAAACTTTGCCATTTCACTGTTTACCCTTTTTTCCAGATCATTTATGAATATGTTGAACATCAGTGGTCCCAGTATAGATCCTTGGGGGACCGTGCAATTTACCTTTCTCCACTGAAAACGGACTGTTTATTCTTACTGTTTTCCCCTATCTTTTAGCCAGTTAGTGATCCATCAGAGGACATTCCCTCTCATCTCATGATTGCTTACTTTGCTTAAGAGCCTTTGGTGAGGGACCTTGTCAAAAGCTTTCTGAAAGACCAAGTACACTATATCCACCTTTGTCCATGTTTGTTGACACCCTTAAAGAATTCTAATAGATTGGTGAGGCATGATTTCACTTTACAAAAGCTGTGTTGACTCTTCCCCAACACATCATGTTCATCTATGTATCTGATAATTCTGTTCTTTACTAAGGGCAACCTCCCTAAATTGCCTAGGGAGGTTGTGGAATCTCCGTTATTGGAGGTTTTTAAGAGCAGGTTAGACAAACACCTGTAAGGGGTGGTCTAAATAATACTTAGACCTGCCTTGAGTGCAGGGGACTGGACCAGATGACCTCTCGAGGTCCCTTCCAGTCCTGTGATTCTATAATTTCAACCAATTTGCCTGTTAGACAGTTAGGCTTACCGGCCTGTAATTGCCAGGATTGCCTCTGGAGCCTTTTTAAAAAATCAGTGTCACATTAGCTATCCAAACAGTCATCTGGTACAGAAGCTGATTTAAGTGATAAGTTACATACCACAGTTAGTAGTTCTGCAATTTCATATTTGAGTTATTTCAGAACTCTTGGGTGAATACAATCTGGTCCTGGTGACTTATTACTGTTTAATTCAGGGGTAGGCAACCTATGGCACGGGTGCCGAAGGCGGCACGCGAGCTGATTTTCAGTGGCACTCACACTGCCAGGGTCCTGGCCACCGGTCCGGGGGGCTCTGCATTTTAATTTAATTTTAAATGAAGCTTCTTAAACATTTTAAAAACCTTATTTACTTTACATACAACAATAGTTTAGTTATATATTATAGACTTATAGAAAGAGACCTTCTAAAAACATTAAAATTTATTACTGGCACGCAAAACCTTATATTAGAGTGAATAAATGAAGACTCGGCTACACCACTTCTGAAAGGATGCCGACCCCTGGTTTAATTTATCATTTTGTTCCAAAACCTTTTCTATTGACACCTCAATCTGGGTTGTTGCCTAAAAAGAATGACTCAGGTGTGGGAATCTCCCTCACATACTCTGCAGCAAAGACTGATTCAGAGTTTGGGGAGGTTTAGAGCCAGGTTTTATGTTTGCCCTGTGATAGCGAATGGAGGCCAGTACCAAAGTTTGCGTGTAGATCTAGACTTCTGTAAAGTGGAGTGGTGTTTGAATCTGGAGGTTTGGTTTGGGACCTCAAAATAGGACCCAAGGAATGCATAGGCCTTGCGTTGGCTGCCTGAACAGGAGTGAATTTTGTCCTCTATGATTTACACATGCAAAAATAATAATCTCCTCCTACTTGTAAAAAAAAGATTTAGTAGCAAATATATAATGCTGTAAGAATGCCTCATTTTGCTAAGACCAAATAACTGCTACAACATGCATTACACCAGGACATTTGCTAGTATGGTGTTGTCAGAGTATAGTGTTATAAATAATTAAAAGTGAGCTATGTTGCCAATAAACAAAGTACATCTAATGGTGCATTATCCTTTCTTGTATATTATGTTTGTCCATTACTTGCTAAATTGCAAAATTCAGTCATCTGCAAAGACTCAGAGAGACTTATGTGAAAATTAGCCTCATTCAAGTGTATTATTTTATTGTGTTATTGACAATAGTAGATCATAAAGGCAATGGATGTAGTAATAATAACATGTAGCCCTTTTCATCCATAGATCTCAAAGCACTTTCCAAAGGAGATAAGTATCACTATATCCATTTTACAGATTGGGAAATGGAGGCACTGAGAGGAGAAGTGGCTTTCCCAAGGTCACCCAGGAAACTAGTGGCAGAACTAGTTGAATGAAGTCTCCTGAATCCGAGCCCAGTGCCCTATCCACGAGTCCACACTGCTTCATTGCTTTAGTCACGCTGTCTGTCTTTAGGATGCATGCTATAGGCTTTGTATGCTGCTAACACTGGTTTTGGATCAGAATGATTGAATAGAGGAGAAGTAAAGGTGTTTGTATTCCATCTATGCATCCATGTCCCCCCCAGTTATGGAGCTGCCCAGGGATAGTCTAGTCTGCAGCTTAACATGGAGCAGCCAAAAGGTTTCCCTAATTTATGTTCAGCAGCAATGGACTGTTTTTGCAGCCAAGAATAGTTAAAGGCGCAGCAGTGCTCCTGCCATTCCCCTGCCATTTCCTGACAGTGGTGCCTACAAGAAGGGTTCTGTGTCACTCAGGGAAACCCCTGTGTTAGGGGCAGTCATTCTCTATTGTCTGGTTAAGCAGGCTTGCCACTTCCTTTATATCTGCTTCACAATTTGGGGAAGTCATGTGTGATGGTATAGGTAAAGGTAGCAGGTCAAATTCAGCCTTCAGATACCTCATTTGATAATAATTTAATAATGGAATTGGACAGGTGAACATGAGGGTGGGACTTAGCTCAATAGGTTTAACATGCTGATTCTTTAAGAACCAAAGCTGGAAACACAGGGCTTGACCCTCTGCTGCTTCCTACCTTGCATATTTATTTTCTCCTTTACAAAGTGGGTGTAAAATTGGAATTCTTTGCTCTGTACACCAGGGGTAATATTTAAGGCTCACTTTGCACTTGCTTTGCACAGGATTAAATCACTGTTCAAAGTGTTGTGTGTCCAATGGAGCTATGGATCTTGAGGACTCGGCATATTAAACCTGATGAACCAAGTTATCTGACCTTATGAAGAAATGCAACACTTTCAAGTTAGATTTTTTTAAAACAACGAATAAGATAATGAACTAATAGCAAATTGGGATACTTTCTGCTTTATAGGTCTGGACTAACACAAAGAAAGGATGTTTTCAAAGAAACATTGGTACTGGTGCTCAAAAATATCAGAAACAATTATTCTATTCCAGTTTGTTTCCCCTATTTATTTACCCTCACCTAGTCCTATGTGAACTATTCGTGCCTGAATTTCACTAAGTCGAAATGATGTGAAATGTAGTCGGAAGTAAGCTTACTGTGATCATGCTTTCTGTGTCTCTCTGTGTGTAAATAAATACAACCCCTAAGTTAGTGAAGCTTCCTTTTGTCTTTTGTTTGCACAGTTCTCTCGGCTGGGTCAGAACTGGACCTTTACTAGGCAGATAATATCATTCATACCACATATGACTGCTGGTGTTTTTGTTTGCAAGGACATAAATACACCATCCTTTGTCCACCTTGCCCCGGATGTATTAGTAATGAAAAAAGAATTTGGAGTGAGAGAGTTGATATGAATAGTCATATAACAATAAATAATATTAAATAAAAAGGAACTGTAGAAAAAAATGCCCGCTCTTTTGCCTGAGTTACAGTTTGAACAATTATATTGGGATTCTTTGACAGAACTGAGAGAAGAGAGCACAAAAGACATAGTTGCCTGAATTATTAATTGAAATCCAGAGAGCCCAAATTGCTACAATTAAAACCTCAAGGATCCTCCCCACCATCCATTTGAAAAAAAAGTTTCTTATTCACCTCTGCAGGCATCTTTGTAAAATGGAGGCTCCCTTGTGCTCTTTTGAAACCAGTTAGTGCATATAGGAGTGTGGATTCTCAGAATTATCTATAATGCATGGCATTTCTGCATTCAGTGGCATTTTTCCGACTTTCTTTACGTCACTTGCCATTTGTGAAGGTTGCCAGGGTAATGACCAATCATCTTGGGAGAAGTGCCTGCTAGTGGGGACAACATAGGCTTTCTTCTTTTCAGTATTCTGCAGTATGTATTTAAGAGTTGTTATAGGATCAGGATTGCAGATTTCTGTTTAGTTAGCAGAGGGTGAACATTTACAGAGTATGAAATAGCAGCTTACAAGCACGGAGGGTAAGTTTTTATTTGTTTTGTTTTATTCAGCAACATTGGGCCAAATTCAGCCCTGCAGTAAGTGGATCCAGTCCCAGTGAGCTTCCCCTTTCTTTAATATTTACAACTTGATATTTACTTTTTATCATACATGCATAACTGATCATGAACTAAATAACCAACAGTAAGGAGGTTGAAACTACCCTGAACAAAGAAATACTAGTAATACTGTGTAAACATCAATCATGTCAGGATGCCATTCTGTTTGTAGGTATGAATCTATATACCATTTCCCACCAACACACATGCACCAAGTATGGCCACTCATCCCAAACATATTTTCAGAGCAATAGATTAAAAACAAAAACCCACAATGTGTTGAAATGCAGATTATGCAGCACTGCATCATGGTTGCTTCTGAGGTAACTGGGAATTTTTGAATAGTCTTCACTGTACTGTATGTACACAATGGGCCACATCAAGTGGAAAACCATAGGATGTCCAAAGTTGAGCCCTATTCTGTGAGATATTGAGTTCACTCCACTTCAGCAGGGCAGAATTTGGCCTGTAGGATAGACTTTTGCAGGATGGAAACCCATGGGCTCCAAGGACATTGGAGTTTTCTGTGCTGTATCCTGTGGGATACTGAGTGCCCTCAACTCTTTTGAAAGTCAACGGAAGTTGAGGGTGCTCAGAGCCTCAGAGGGTGGGACCCAGCTTTAGAACTCCAATGGCTTTTCACATTGGAAGGCATTATCTGGCCAATGTATGCAAAAATATAATGAAGACTATTCAGAAGTTCCCAGTTATCTCAGAGGCAGCCATAAAGTATCTCTGCATAAGCAGCATTATGACACGTTTAATTATTTCTTTTAATTAACTCCTTTGAAAATGTTTTTGGGATGAGTGTGTGTGTGTGTTGGTAGAAAGATTTGTGTGTGTTTAGTGGGAAGGGGTATATGGACTCATAACTATACATAGAATGGAATGCTGATATAGTGCAGTTGCTCTGTAAAATTACTACGGTTTCATAGTTCAAATTAGTAACTGACTCATCAACGTTGGTTTTTTATTGCTTAATGTTTTTTGTGCCCACACAGAGCTTCCAAGTGCATTGGATCACAACCACCTTGCACAACATACAGGCTTCCAGGGTAAAGGTTTTCAAGCACATAGAGAGAGATCTGTTGCGCTTCTAGTTTCAGCTGATCATAAATATACCGAGAACAAGTCAGAAATATAAATGGGTTTTATTCACTTTTTTCCAAAACAGATGTCTGCAGTCAGGACATTTTATTTAGCATAACAGGTTTCACTTCACACAATTTTTGGATGCTACCGTATATTAAGGTATGTGTATGGTTGCTTTGCATTGCCAGAGTCATACAAAGCAATTGGAGCACACTGGCGAGTCTGGACTGTGTGTGTGTGTGTGGGGGGGGGGGGCTGTGTGTGTGTGTGAGAGAGAGAGAATGAATCACCACTTTAGTCTGAGGTTTTGCTCTTTTTATCATGCTTCAAGGAAAATGTGTTTTACAATAAGCAGATGTGTTTCTCTGCTTTTAACAGTTGATAGTGCCATTTTACTTCTCTTTTCTTGATGTCACATGAATGGTTTTGTGTATGCTTAATGGCTCAGTCATTGCATTTGGGAAAGAAAAGCAGTGATTACAAAGAACAGTTAGGCTGTGCTCAGTTTCTTTATAGTCTTTGATTTCCCCTTTTGTTGGTGCTTCAGGAAACAGAGAATGGGTCATTTTGTATTACTTTAGGTGGAATCCTTAAGACAGAAAAAAAATCATCTGGTGATAACTGGATAAGGTATGTCAGCTAGAACAGGGACACTTGAAAACATCCAAAAGTCCAAATAATCATCTCTGAGATTCTTCCAGTCCCTCAAGTGAGAGAAGGCAGCAGAAAATACTGGAGGTGAGCCTAGGCTACATGACTGGTGTGAAGCAGAAGGCTTTGTGGTTTTTTTTGGAACATTGGACCACACTCTAGTGGGAGAGGGGGGTGTACAAACAGGAATGAGGAATGAGCAATTGAGAGGTGATTTTACCTCTGTAGGGCATAGGTGAGACTAGTATTAGAATACTGCATCCAGTTCTGGTGTCCACGTTTTAAAAAAAGGATGTTGAAAATTTGAGGAGGGTGCAGAAAAGAGCCACAAAAGTGATTCAAAGGCTGTAGAAAATGCCTTACAGTGAGAGACTTAAAGGACTCCGACTATTTAGATTATCAAACAGAAGACTGAGAGGTGACTTAATTACAATACATCTTCACGAGGAGGAAATGCCAGGCACTAAAGGGCTCTTTAATGTAGTGAAGAAAGGCAGAACAAGAACCAAAAATGGCTGGAATCTGAAGCCAGACAAATTCAAATTAGAAGTAAGGCATACATTTTTAACAGTGAGGATGATTAACTATTGGAACAAACTGCCAAGGAAAGTGGTAGATTTTCCATCTCTTGATGTCTCCAAACTAAGACTTGGATGGCTTTCTACAAGGCATGCTTTAGTCAAACACAAGTTATTAAGCTCAATACAGAGGTAACTGTGAAATTTAGTGGCCTCTGATATATCTGAGGCCATATTAGATTATCTGGCCTTAATATCTATGAATCTAAGATATACATACACAATGATGGGTTTTAAATTAGCTGTTATCACTCAAGAAAGAGATTTTGGAGTTACTGTGAATAGTTCTCTGAAAACTTCTGCTCAAATCACAGCAGCAGTCAAAAAGGCTAACAGTACACTAGGAACTATTAGGAAAGGGAAAAAATAAGAGAAAATGTCATAATGCCACTGTATAAATCCATGGTATGTCCACACCTTGAAGGATATAGTGGAACTGGAAAAAGTTCAGAAAAGGGCAGTGAAGATGATGAAGGGGTATGGAACAGCTTCCATATGAGGAGAGACTAAAAAGATTAGGGTTGTTCATCTTAGAAAAGGGAATACCAAGGGGAGATATGATAGAGGTCTATGAAATCATGAATGGTGCAGAAAAAGTGAATGGAGAAGTGCTATTTATGCTTTCACACAATATACAAAATCAGAGGTCACCTAATAAAATTAATAGGCAGCAGGTTAATATAAAAAAGAGTAAATATCTTTTCACATAATGGACAATTAACCTGTGGAACTCACTGCCATGGGATGTTGTGATGGCCAAAAGTATGACTGGTTTTAAAAAAGAACTGGATAAGTTCATGGAGGAGAGGTTCATCAATGGCTATTAGCCATGATGGTCAGGAATGCAGCCCAATGCTTGGGGTGATCCTAAACCTCTAACTCCCAGGTGGTAGGAGTGGAAGAAAGAATTGATCACTCCATAATTTCCCTCTTCTGTAGATTTCCTGAAGTTCTGGTACAGGGCACTGTCATGCACAAGATACTGGGTAAGATGGACCATATTCTGACCCAGTATGGCAGCTCCTATGTTCTAATGTATGTTCTGAGTGGATAATTTAGAAAGAAGATGGTCTTGTGGTTTAAAACACATAACTTGGAGTCAGGAGATAGGCACTTTGGAAAATACTACCCAAAATCTCTAAGGCCTGGTCTACACTAAAAAGTTAGGTCGAAGGAAGCCGCCTTAAGTCGACCTGTTAATGTATGTGTCTACACTACTGGGTCCTTTACACTGACCTAAGTCACCTCTAATGTCGACTTCTTTGATCCACCTCTGCGAGGGGCGTAGCACTTAATTCGATTTTGAAGGGTTGATTGCGAGGTAGTGCACATGCAGCGTTGTGTAATTTGACTTAATTGGCCTCCAGGTGGCGTCCCACAATGCTCATCTGTGACTGCTCTGGAGATCATTCTCAACTCCACTGTACTGCAGACAGGTACACAGGAAACAGCCCCTCCCCTGCTAAAGCCCTGGGAATTTTTGATTTCCCATTTCCTGTTTGATCAGCATTGGGAGCATGCCAACTTGAACACAGCTGATCATGGAGCCTACACGCCCCAAACGCGCTCCAGCCTGGTCTGCACAGGAGGTGGTGGATCTCATCACTGTGTGAGGAGAAGAGTCTGTGCAGGCAGAGCTCTGATCCAGCAGAAGAAATGCTGACATCTATGCAAAGATCGGTTGTGGAATGGGGGAGAAGGGCTACACGAGGCACACACAGCAGTGCCGTGTGAAAATCAAAGAACTTTGCCAAGCGTACAAGAAGGCAAGGGAAGCGAACAGTTGTTCTGGTGCTGAACCCCTCACATGCCAGTTCTACAACGAGCTGCATGCAATTTTCAGGGGTGACCCTACCAGCACCCCCACAGGCAACATGAACACCTCACAGGTGTGTGATTCTAGGGACAACAAGGAGGACGATATGGTGGATGAGGAAGAGGAGGAGAATGGGAGACAGGCAAGCGGTGGATCCATTCTCCCTGAGAGCCAGGGAAATTTTTTAACCCTGGAGTCCTGTGGGTTGTAGGACATCACGGTGACTGATTGTGATGCCGGAGAAGGCACCTCTGGTGAGTATACAATTACAATCAAAGTCCAGTTAAACTTTAGCGGACACACACATTCAGTGGTATTGCATGTTTACTGTGAAGAAAAAGCGAGGTGCTGTGGTTCTCTGCTTACAAGAGGCCGCTCCAGTTATGCAGAGGGTGGCTCCCGGAAAAGACTGTTTATGTTGCCTGGGATAGCCCGGGGATCCTCCATGGATATCTCTAGGAAACTTTCATGGAGGTACTCTGCAGTCCCTTGCAGAAGGTTTCTGGGCAGTGCAGTCTTCTTTCTTCCACCATGGTAGGACACTTTCACACTCAACTCCCGAATTAATTCTGCTGGCATCATTGCGGTACACCGGATAGCAGCATAAGGACTGGGTCTATACCCAGACGCTTGCAGCATCTCCTTCCTTTCCGCCTCTGTTACCCTCAGGAGACTGATATCACATAGGGTCGCCTAGGGGAAACAAGGGAAGTTCTCATTAAAAGTGCTCTTACAAGAAAAAAAAGGGCATGTAGACCCACCCCACCCCGCCACATTCCGGATCGCCAAACCACACGGCCGCTAATGTGCCTTTACTGTGCTCAGCATGGGTCGGCAAGTAGTTTAAATTGGCTGACAGAGGACTGGGGCCCCACATGAGAGATTCTGCAATTTGGGAGTGAAAACATTCCTCCCCGCCCTGTTCATAAACAGCTTCCCATGGTGCTATGGGGAAGGGCCATTGTTTGACTAGCCACCTCTGCTCCCGACATGAGCCTGCCATAAACTTCATTAAAAGTGCGGTCACCCATGACCCGGGTGGGCCTACTCACCATGGCTGGAGCAGAAAATCAGCACAGTGAACGGTTACGGATTCTGATTATGTTATGGCTTGCACCTAGTATAATAAGAGTGGGTTTTTTATGAAAATGGCCTTGCTATAGAAATATTTTATTCATGTACAATGGCTCCTTTATTTTTTCCCATGACTGACAGCTAGAAATGTGTCCTTCGGCGTGTCATCAACACCTGAAAGCAAACTTTCACCAATTAGAAGGAGGAGAAAGAGAATGCAGGAGGACGTGTTCACTGAGATAATGAATGCCTCCGGGACAGCTGTGAGCATGGAGGATTTCACTGTCTGAGAAGTTAGACATGGACATGGAGAGAAGGAAAGCTTCCAATGAGCAAGAGCGTGTGGCGCAGGATGAGATGCTTCGGATTATCAGAGACCAAACAGACATGTTGAGGCGTCTGGTTGAACTGCAGGAACAGAAGCAGGAGGGTAGAGTCCCTCTGCAGATCCTGGTGGACAGCCAGCCAGCATTGCCTGGCGCAGAAGCACGCCCCCCCTGCCCCAAGCGTTCCCTGAGGCATGGGCAAAAAATCCATTATCTCTTTCACTTAACTCAGGGGTGGGAGGGTACAAGGAACAGAAGGCATCTATTCACAGACCTTTGATGGTCTGGAATGAGGTGTTACGTTACACAGCTGAAAATGTTTCTCCCGTTCCAACTTTACAACCCCTTTTCCCCAAGGTTACTTTTTTCCCCTGTTTTCCCTCTTTACGTTTGTTAAATAAAGTAAATGGATTTGAGAAATAAATGTTCTTTATTGAGTAGAAGCAGTGGGCTTGGTTGGGGGGTTGGCTTTACAGGGACAGTGATACAAGCCAGGTGACGTTTTGGGAAAGCACAATGCAGACAAGCAGCTCACATTACTGTGACTCATTGAAACGGCTTTTCAAAGCCTCACGGATACGCAGTGCCCCTTGCTGTGCTCTTCTTATTGCCCTGGTGTCTGGCTGCTCAAAAATGGCTGCCATGCGATCTGTCTCAACTGCCCACCCCTGCGGAAAATTTTCCCCCTTTTTTTCCACAGATATTATAGAGCACGCAGCAGGCAGCTATAACCATGGGTATGTTCTCTTCACTAAGGTCCAACCTTGTTAGTAAACTTCTCCAGCGCCCTTTCAAATGACCAAAGGCACATTCAACCACCATTCTGCACTTGCTGAGCCTATAGTTGAACCGTTCCTTACGGCTGTCCAGACAGCCGGTGTATGGCTTCAAGAGCCCTGGTAGGAAGGGGTAGACTGGGTCCCCCAGGATAACTACAGGCATCTCAATGTCGTCAATGATCGTTTTGTGGTCTGGAAAGTCCTGGATTGCAGCCTTTTGAACAGACCCGAGTTCCTAAAGATGTGCGCGTCATGAACCTTTCCTGACCATCCTAAGTTGATGTTGGTGAAACGCCTCCTGTGATCCACCAGCACTTGCAACACCATTGATAAGTATCCCTTTCGGTTTATGTACTCTTTGGCAAGGTGGTCTGGTGCCAAGATGGGGATATGCGTGCCATCTATCGCCCCACCACAATTAGAGAACCCCATTGTGGCAAAACCATCCTGCACATTTCCCAGACTCACTACCCTTTGTAGCAGAAGTCGATTAATGGCCCTGCACACTTGGAGCACAGCAGCTTCCACGGTTGATTTACCTACTCCAAATTGATTCCCCACTGACAGGTAACTGTCTGGCATTGCAAGCTTCCAAATAGCGATCGCCACTCGCTTCTCCACTGTCAGCGCAGCTCTCATTTTTGTGTTGCTGAACTGCAGGGCAGGGGAAAGCTCTGCACAAAGTTCCTGGAAGGTGGCCATCCACATTCGAAAGTTCTGCAGCCACTGCTTGTCATCCCATACCTGCAAAATGATGCAGTCCCACCAGTCAGTGGTTGTTTCATGGGATCAGAAATGGCACTCAACAGAGTGCAGCTGCTCTGTGACTGCCAGCAGCAACTGTGCATTTTTTTTTCAATGCTTTGCAGCAGGGCTGCTTGCAGGACATCGCTATGTTCCGCGTGGCGGACCCTACTTCAGCTCTGCTAATACCGCAGGAGAAGGCATGAGGTGTTTGAGATGCTCACAGCAGGAGTGCACAACCGAGCAGGCTCCATGCTTCTGGGGTTATGGTGTACACATGGCAGTTTTAAGGCATGAAAACCACTGAGTTGTTTGACGTTGAGCACAGTACATCATGGGATGCTGACGCAATGTTCCCATTCTCCCCTGCGACAATGTTTTGGTCCCATGAGGCATTGCACAAACTTCCCAAAACACACTGCGGCAAGTTGCACTTTAGGATCGCTACCCACGATGCACTGCTTTGTGCATCGATGCAGGTGCTGCTAATGAGGATGCACTCCATCGAGACAATGAGCATGGTGTGGCCACGCACAATCGACTTAATTCGGAGCTTGAGGTCAAATTAGATAAAGTCTACTTAATTTTGTAGTGTAGACAAGCTCTAAGTGACTTAGTAGCCTTAGTCCCATTTTCAAAAGTGACTTATAAACCTAAGTAAGTCAATGGGACTTAGGGTCCTGAGACACTTAGGTGCTTTGAAAACGTTATACACTGTTCCAAGATTTGCAGCACAGCTTTGGACAAGTCAGTTATTCTCTTTGTGTCGCAGTTGTCTCCTCGTGTGAAGTGGGAATTAGTAATACTTACCTCACAAAGGTGTTGGTAGGCTTTATTTAGTCCTTTTTGTGTGTGTGTTTGAGAATGTACCATGTCAGCTGAGTTCTGACTGCTACAGATGTAAATGTTGTTTCGAACAACCCACAGAGATGCCCCAGTTCATCTTGTTTTCCATTATGGTAACAAGGTCATGTTGAAATCTTCCATATGATTATGAAGGCTCATATAAAGAAGTTTCCTGGAGAGCAACATCTGTTATCTGGTGATAATAGTGATTCAAACAAAGGGGTGGCTTCCTGGAAAGGAAACCACAGTCAATCTCATGGAATGAATCACATGACCCAGCAAGCTCATTTGGAAATAGAAACAGTATTCTGTAGGTGCCACAAATAGTGCTGGAGACTCACAACATACATTATTTTGTGGTGTTGTGAAGGGATGTACAGTTTCAAGCAGCCAGGCAATGGAGAAGATTGGCTCTCATTTCCTCTCCCATTCCCCAAAGTCAACCTGTACTACAATCTATATCAAAAGCTTTTCTGCTTGGTGGTGAAACTGAGGCAGAGGTGGGTGTCACAGCTGTAATGGTCCCAGAGTACCGGTACACCCTGTCACAGATGCACTTTAATTAAATACTCCTAGAGCATGCAATGTATCCTACATATGTGAACTCAATTGTCCACTAACCTCTAACAGCTAGAACTGCAGTTCAGGCAGACCTCTCCAGAGGGATATTATTTAGTATTAATTAGCTTGACAGTTTATGGGCCATATTCATGCACCATGTCAGCAGACTTTCACCAGAGCTTAATTTTGTTTCACTGATTTTTATTACATACAGACACTTTGGGCCACATTCAATATTGGTGTAATATCCTTCACTTTAGTGTGTCAAACTCAGAAATCATCTTGGTCTTACTGCTTCACCTGTAGATTCCAACTGGCTTCTGTTGTTCTTTACTGAAGATAGAAATCTACCTTACAATTGTTGTATTAGGAGTAACAGTTATTAGGAGGATGCCAGCATGTTTATTAAGAATAGGAGATAAACTCAATTGAGTTTACCTGAAACTGCACAATCAAGCTGAAGATGGAGAATTCCAGTTCTGTCAAGTTCCACAGACACTTGATATGTAAGTTACAAGCATTGCCACATATACATAAATCCCTTCTTGGATGTTTTGGACACAACAATAATATTGAGCCAAATTCTTCAGTGCTTAATTGAACAAAACTCCTACTTCAATGGGAGTTTTGTTGAATTAGGGACTGCAGAATTTAGCTCATTGTCTTTGGCTTACATGGCTGCAAATGTTATTGATGGTTATAAAGCTTTCAGTGAACTTTCATGCTTTAGTCCACAAATTGACTGCCACAGGAAAGGCTTGCTTTGAAAAAAAAGAACTTATACTCATCTTTCATTTATTTTTTTATGAACATTGCTATGGTACTCCTCTGAGGGTATTTATATAAAATACAGAGTACAATGCAAAAGAGGAAAAGATGCTTGGTCTCAGCAGAGAGAAACTTCAGGTTGAATTTCTGCAGATTAAAATAATTTCTTCCTGCTTTTCTTTTCTAAATGAGGAAGTAAAGTTGATTAATTTAAGGGCTCACAAGTCTGATTAGGATGAAATTAAGAAAAGGTAAATTTAGAATGAATATCGGGAGTGGGGTGGGGAAGTAGTTTCCCTTCCCAAGGGTAGGAGTGGAAGCCCTATTGCTTCAGACATTTAAAGCTAGACTGCATAAAGCACAAAGCACTGCAAAACTTACTATGGAGAATTATCCTGCATGGGCAGGAGGAGGATGGGCTAGGTGACCTAACAGAGTTTTTGTCTGTAATTTGCATAATATTTATCATTGAGAGCACCAGCTCAAGCAAGGGTAACAAGAGCAGTTCTAAGTAAACCTTTGCATACAACCAGCCAGTCTTTTGTTTCCCCTAGTCCCGCCCCTACACAAGCGGCAGGGATGAGGGTGGGATGCGGGCTCTACATCACTAGAGAATCCCCCTACAATGGCACAGAGGAAAATCTGGGTCATTGTCTGTAGTTTCCATTGTCTTTTCCAAAAGTACTGAATAAAATCATCCCAGAATGTTTGTGTGGGGATAGGTGGAATTTCTAATTTGAATTTAAAAAATCAACCAACCAACCATATATGCTCTGAAATATAAGGAGAGAATCTTTGAAAAAATCATAGAACAAAAGAAGATGGAAGGCACTCGCACCTAGGAGATTTACTACAGAAAAGCCACTTGCATTTCAGTTAATATATTCTTAGACAATATAGATTATTTGCCACCAGCAATATCTACAGACAGAATGAGGAAAAAACCTCTCTCTCTCTCTCTCTCTTTAGATCTATCTATCAAAATGCAAGAAATGTGTTCCTGCATTGAACAACTGATGCATGTAGTGGCTAGAACACTTACATTTATTTAATTCTGTCTTCTTTTACTACAAAGAAATTGAACTGAGAAAAATTTAGCCTGCTTTCACAAAGCAATTTTTTTTTGCTGCAGAGTGCACAGTATATGTTATCTGCCAGGGAAAGAAACAGCCCATTTAAATTCAGGCAGTGTAGCATCTCCAGGCTGAAAAGCTATTTTTATCTTCACTTGTAGCTTAATTTAGAAACTGAGCATTTGAGGTCCTTTTTCCCCCCCACAGACTGGATTTTTCTTTTATAATGACTTTGGATATCCATGCGTGAGGCTACTGAACAGAATAAAAGTGGTGTATCCTGAGCTTCAAGGTCATGAATGTACAGCTAAATAAAGCAGATTTATAGAAATATATACACACATATACACAGAAATTAAATTACATTGATGTACAATCTTTTGAGCATCAAGCACTAATTTGCCAGCTTGCAGACTGCACCTAATTTTGTATACATTTATGCAATATCTTATACAGATCATTTCTTTTTTTATGTACAGAGTGCTGTAATTGNAGAGCAGACCTGTCCTGTCCTGGGAGCAGAGCTGTAGCAACCAGAGCCAGAGAGGCCAGAGAAGCAGCCCAGGGAGCTGAAGGCAGAGCAGCAGCAGCAGCCGTGCTGAGGCAGTGTGGAGCTGGAGCAGTCCAGAGCTGGGTGCGGTGAGCAGCTGGGCAGAGTGAGGGGGACCCTGGGCAGTGGGCCCAGCACAGGGAGACGCCTCAGCCAAGAGGCCCTGCAGGCCAGACTTGGAGGGGGATCGTAACCCTGACAGGGCGGGGGCGATGCTGGGGAGAAGGGTCCTGCCACCTACAGCCTGAGAGCATGTGGCCACCGCCAGGGCAAGTGTCCAACCTGCAGCGTCTGTGCAGCACAGCCAGGACCTGAGAAGGTGGCCTGGGACCTACAAGGAACAGACTGTGAACTGCCCTGATGTTCCAGAGACACTGTCTGTAAATGTTCCCTGCCACAGAGCGGGGTGATGTGTTTTCCTTTAACCTTTCCCATTTTTCCTTGTTCTTTTTTTAAATTAATTGTTAAGTAAACAACTTGTATTTGCTTTATATTGTCTGGAATAATCAGTGGGTCAGGGAGGTGCCCAGTGCAGAAAGGGTACCCCGGAGTGGGGACACCTTAGCCCCTGTCCTAGGTGACCACAGCAGGGTTGGGGGTTGAGCCCCCCCAGGAATCCTGGGCCCAGCCTTGTTGGGGCTACGAGAACTCTGCCAGACAGGAGAGTCCTCAAGGGCAGGGAGGCCTCTGGGTCAAGGAAGTGGGAGCGAGGACTCAGATCCTTTCGCTCGCCCACTTCACCGGGGTAGCACAGAAGCCAGGAAAGTTCCCCACAAGAGCGGGACCATTCCCCCGCTTACATATACAACCTTGTACAACACACAAAGAAAGAAAAAATATGCTCTAAGGGCTTCCAGAAGGAGGAGGAGGAGTATTTATGAGAAGTGTACTGATTCTGTGCACCGATTTTCCAAATCAGCTTCTTGATATTTGGCTTTGTTTATGAGGTGGCCACAGGCATTCAGAGGCTCAGTTCTTCAGAGATGAAGCTCAACACCAAGAAATGCAGATTTGAATCTGTTAGGTGATTGCAATGTTTGAATGCATTACAATTCTTAATATAAAAAGTCTGCTCATAATTACAAGTAATTCCAAGAAGGCTTGTGTAAACAGCAGTCATCTTAAAATTGCATGCTCGGTGTCACTCAGAACTCATCTATAGAAATTCAATATTATTCTATCGTAAAACTTGGATCTAGCTAAATTTTAGGCTCCACTTGTTCAAATTTAGCAAAAAAATGGGCCTGCAAAGTGCTGTGTTGTGGTGCAATAGCAAGGAACACAGAGGAGCATGAATGGTTACAACAGAAATAATTATATTATTAATAACTTTAAAGTAATATGGAAGAGTCAGCATTGTTAGTAAAGCTGTGTGAACCACTGATTTTTCAGTTTGCTGGCTGTTCAAAAAACATTAAAAACACACACACACACAAAAATTGGGTGAATCTGAAACTAATTTTTTTTTTACTTTTTGTGAACTGAAAAGTAAAAAATAAATTTTTTGGGTCAAATAAAATGTTTTGTTTCAATTTCAAGCATTTTAAATGTTTTTTTAAATAAAATTGAAGGATATTTAAAAACAAAAACTCATTTCAAATTGAAATGTTTCATTTTGAAACGTCAAAATGTAATGTTTGGACTTAATCCCCCACCCCCACCCCCAACATGACCAATGTAGTAAAATTGACACACATTTTTTAAAAGTTGCGGTGTCACTGAATCTGCTTTGTTTTTTGGTTTGTTATTTTGGTCACAAAAAGGTTTCGATGAAAAATATTGCCCAGCCCTAGTTCTGAGTGTAGTGAATGAAACTTTCAACATTAATTCTTCACATGCCCTGCAGCACACAAACAAAATCTCTTTTTAAAGTCTCTGAAGTTTTAACTAATGATTCTTGAATCTTTTGATCCATTCAGCAGAGTGCTGACTTTCACACATGTACTTTTTGAGACTGCTTGAGCATTTGTTGGAAAGTGGGAACGGTAATTTTGCTGAAGCTGTCTATGAAAAATCTTGCAGTTGCAAGTGGAGGTTTCTGCTTCTCTTTGCTATTTCACTATTATGACAGCTGAAAGTAAAGGCTTCCACTCCGCTGCTTTTAAAGTTGGGATGAGGAAAGGTTTAAAAATACAAACAAAAAAACTGGGCATGTTTAGTCTTGAGAAAAGATTGAAGGCAAACCTAATAAGTCTTCAAATATGTTAAAGGCTTTTATGAGGAGGTGGATGGTGATCAGTTGTTCTCCATGTTCACTAAAGGTAGGACAAAAAGTAATCAGCTTAATCTGCAGCAAGGGAGATATTAGGGAAAAGTTTCTAACTATAAGGATAGTTAAGCACTGAAGTAGGTTACTGAGGGAGGCTGTAAAGTCCCCGCCACTGGAGGTTTTAAAGGACAGGTTAGACCAGGAGTAGGCAACCTTTCAGAAGTGGTGTGCCGAGTCTTCATTTATTCACTTTAATTTAAGGTTTCGCGTGCCGGTAATACATTTAAACGTTTTTTAGAAGGTCTCTCTCTATAAGTCTATATTGTATAACTAAACTATTGTTGTATGTAAAGTAAANAGAGGGCTGGGTGTGTGTGGGGGTGCAGGGCAGAAGGCTGGGTGTGGGGGGGAGTTCAGGGGTCAGGGCAGAGGGCTGGGGGTGTGTGGAGGTGCAGGGCAGAAGGCTGGGTGTGGGGGGGGTTCAGGACAGAGGGCTTGGGTGCTCGGCTCGTGGGGGTGCTCCCAGCCCCCTGCCCTGAGCGGCTCATGGCAGGGGGCTGGAAGGGATATGCCCTGTTCCACCCCCTTTCCCAAGGGCCCGACCCTACCTCTTCTCTGCCTCCTCTACGGAGTAGCGAGCACGCTGCGGCTCGGCTCGGCTCCCCCTCCCCCTCGCAAGGGTAATCAGCTGATCGGCGGCAGGGAGAGGGAGAGGGAAGGGCAGGAAAGCACCACGCTGGGGGAAGAAGCGGGGGAGGGGGAGCTTGGCTGCCGCAGGACCAAGCTTCTGCCTCCTGCCCCCGCAGGGTAGAGCGGTGGGCGGGGGGGCTGAGTGGGGCTGGGAGCCAGGGGCCAGGACTGCGGCAGGCAGCGGCGTGCCACCCAAAATCGGCTTGCATGCCGTCTTTGGCACGCATGCCGTAGGTTGCCGACCCCTGGGTTAGACAAACATCTGTCATGGATGGTCTATGTATACTTGGTCCTGCCTCAGCCCAGGGGTGAGAACATCATCATAATAATGGTATTAGATACAGACATGTCAAGGCTCACTCATTGGATGTGAGACTCACTCATTAGCATGCTATCTCACTGTCACACACATTCCTAAGCTTATCTCACTCATTTGGAGTAAATATATAAAGATTTAAAATATTTTTACTCAGACACTGCAAGAGACAACAATACATCCGGGTCCTGCGCCATGAGGCTTAGAGCTTGGAAAGCCGATTTCCAAGCTAGTGTATTGTGGTAATCATGGAGACTACAGGCCTGCATTCTATGCGCGCACAAGAGGAGAAAGGAGGCTACACAGGGCAGGGGGAGGAAGTTGTGTTTGTGAATATTTGATGGTCAAAAAAAAAAATGAGTTCACCCAAAAAAATGAGCAGAACTTGATCAAAAGTTTGTGGGTTCTGCAAAATACAGTTCAAAATTTAAACCACAAATTCATGTCCTCAGGGATCTCCAACCATCCAGGTTTTTGTTCCAACCAGCAAATAATTGTTTTTACAGGTATTTAAATCCACTGGTTTGCATTGCATATAGAATTCTCAGGTGCCCTAGACTTTAGTATGAATTAGGACATTTAAGTGTTTCATATGCAATATTAAGAAGTGTACATTTTAAAACAAGCTATTAAGTGCTGGTTGGATTAAGAACCTGGACTATTGGATGTCGCCAAGGACCAAAGATGAGAATCCCTGTCTTAAGCAATGACTTAACACACGACCTGGAAAGTCTCACTCTTTGGGGCCCTAAATCTCACTCTTATGGACAGCCAACCCTTGGTATCTCTGTAGATAGGTTAAGAAAAGTGCTATAAACCATTTTTTTTCCCTTCCAGAGTGTAAGTCAACCACTACCTGACAGAGGTTAGAAAGAAACTTCCCCTGCAGCCAAGTTATGCAAAAATTGTCCACTGTGGGTGGATGGAGATTCTTGCATTTGGCACTCACCCTATGCTGAGAGGACAGAGGACAGCGTTAGCATAGGAGCTATTATAGTAGTCTTACACTGCCAAAGGATTTCCTTAGGTGTGGAAAATTCTCCATTGACAATTTACTGGTCAATGAAAAATGTTCCATGCCTAAGGAAATTATTTAAGGCTGCTTTTTGTCCCTTACTGGAACAGAAAATCCAACCCAGGAAGTTCAGATTGGGGCCTGAGATTTGGAGCTGGAGTTTTAGTTGAGGTCCTTTTCTAAAAAGGGATTTCCCTTATTTTAAACCAGATATGCTGCACCAATGTTTTGTTGAAAGAGCTGTTTCAGAGATAACATTTCTCTCACCAAAGGCTTTATCTGAAACTGATAGTAGGAGAAATCTTCAGTGCTTATGTCTTCTCATTTTAGGCACAAAGGTATGCTGTTGGGAGGCAGGATTCTATTTATTTGTCTTTTTAAAAGACAGGTTAAAAAAAAAAGATTAAAAGTCATCCCAGAGGTGCTGCGGAAGTGTCAAGAGAGAAGTGAAATCTTACGGAACTGACGATGATATTTCTGTTCTTAGACAAAGACAGGAGATATTTGAAACAATTGGCTGAATAACTGTAGAGCTTTTCAGCTTAAAATGGTAATTGATCCATTTGGAACTGTATTTCAGTCTTAATAACAGAAAGAGGGTGAGGAGGTGATGGTGACATCCAGATAGAGATTAAGTTAAGGCTAGACTTTGAGATTTGGGTTTGAGGTTGAACCAAGGCAAAGGTTCTGATTCAACAGCACCAAAATAAGAGTTTAGCCAGGTCTGAACCTGAACTCAATAATAGGCTCCTTCTGGTTTTGGATCCAACCTAGAACCAGAACTATAAGGATGAGTTTGGTCTGGGGAATTGAAACCAAATCTCCCTAAAATTCGAAAGTGATATAAATTTGAATTTCTGGTATTGGCTCACATGGTGCTGTTTGTAATACAAATTAAGACATTTTAAAAAACACATTGGGCCCAAATCTGTCTCATTTCACTGTTTCACAGTGTTAATCCGTCCTTATTCTGTCTGAGGATTTCTGCAAAACCCCTGCACAGCCACCCACACAGAATACTTGTCCCAGAAGCATGAGTAATCAGAGTAGGCGCTCAGGTACCACACTGATAAGCATGGTATAATGCCTAAATAAGAAGATGGATAGATAGATATTCCAGGGATTCCAAGAGCAGCCAGTCAGGACCTGTTTAGCACACACAAGACTTCTCTACTCCCCTTCCTGCCTTGAACGGGCCTGGGGCTTGGTTATGTCTGAATGTGTGTGTATCTACTATGCAGGGCCGGCTCCAGGCACCAGCTGACCAAGCAGGTGCTTGGGGCGGCCACTCGGGAGAGGGGCGGCACGTCCAGCGATTCGGCGGCAATTCGGCGGAGGGTCCCTCACTCCCGCTCGGAGCGAAGGACCTCCCGCCGAATTGCCGCTGCAGATCGCGATCGCGATCGCGGCTTCTTTTTTTTTTTTTTTTTTTTTTTTTTTGCTGCCTGGGGCAGCAAAAACCCTGGAGCCGGCGCTGCTCCTATGTTGGATGTTGTGAGTGACCTGCCCTGTGTATTTTTGCCTTAGATGTTTGTATCTTCAGGCTGATACATTTGTACATGCTCAGCTTGGCAGACTCCCTGTCTCTCCTCTGTAGGCTGTCTGCTGTGGAGCTGGGAATTGTTTCTGCAGCTGTTTGCATCTTTTTGACCTCCCTGTCAGATACCGCCATCTGCTCCATAGTGGTGGAAGCCTGGTTACCCAGTGTTTGTGTCTTTTCCCCACTGGGTTGCTACCAGCTGTCATGTATAGGGTCACTCTTGTGACCTTTCTCTCCCTTTTATCTACCCATGTACGGTTATTGTAGTGGACTGTGACTTTAAGAGACTTGGTAGCAGTCCACACTAGGAGGTGCAGGTTGGATCCAGATAAGGTTGGTCCAGTGTGATCTCTGAGTAAACTGCAGTAAAGGTCTATTTGTTGGGACCTCCTGGATTGTGTGTGTTTATCTGATTCCAAACGGGGGACATTACACCGTGGTGCTGTCTACTCACCTCCGCTGCCTGTGCCCCTCACCAGTGTTACCATTTCAAGAGGGGAGGTGGGGAGGGATAGCTCAGTGGTTTGAACATTAGCCTACTAAAACCACCATTGTGAGTTCAATCCTTGAGGGGGCCACTTAGGGATCTGGGGCATATCAGTACTTGGTCCTGCTAGTGAAGGCAGGGGGCTGGACTCGATGACCTTTCAGGGTCCCTTCCAGTTCTATGAGATAGGTATATCACATACATAGTGCACTCAGCCTTCCACATGCATTTTTAGCACCGTTTTTGTGCATAAAGGTTTCAAGATGATCAAGCCTGTATTTCCTTCAGGGTGCACAACAGATAAACCTGAAAATCCTTTAAAAGAATTCCTATTCAAAATCCTTTTTAGAAAGATTTTAGGTGTTGTTTCAGAACCTGTATCTCAGAAAGGGAAATCCATCAATACCTTCCCCATCGAGGAGTGGTAGGAGTACTCCAATGACAGCAGGCAGTGTTCTTAGAAATAGGATATGAATATGTTCAAACTTTGGAAGATGCATTTAACAAAGAGCAACAAATTGCAGGAAGGGATTGAACTGATAGCTAGTTTGTGTATGGGAGACTAATATCTGTATTGTGGCTGTGACTAATAACAAAGGAATAATACTCAACATTGATTTAGGGATTTTCATCCATAGAGTTCAAGCATTTTACAAAAGTGTGTAGGAATCTTTATTCCCAAATTACAGATGGAGAAATTGGGGTCCAGATAGGTTCCTTGACGTGCTCAAGGTCATGCGGTGAGTTGATGGAAGTCCCTGAATAGTCCTGGGACCTATGCACTGAGACATGCTGCTGCCTCAAGTTCATGTATCCCTCTTAACCCAGTGTGGTTCTGTGTTCCCCTCTAGTGGTTGAAAAACATAGGAAGTTTGAGTCTACTACTGTCTTCAGTTAATGGTTCTACAGGTATCAAGTATTGTAATAGGAATGGATATATAACATCTGCCAGCCCCTTATCGTCTCATTTTCCTCTCTCATTTTTGCATCATTCTTACCAGTAGGTTTTCAACTGTGGAAGTGCTAGAGGCACTTGGAAAACTTTAGGTTCAGATGGGGCCTTCACAGATGAAGCGCTAAAAGAGCTGTGGGATTTAAGAGAACTTATTCTGTGGAAGGGATGAAGCTCTAAACAGACTGAGATGCTGTTTAAAAAAAAAAGAAAAACCACAGAAAAACCAAATAAAACACCTTGGGGGGGAAAGGAGAGAGAGGGAAGCAATGTGCAGAATGTGTGGTGATAAAAGTGTGATACTTCTGGCTTAAGCAAAACTGTGGTAAACCATAGTAATAGGGTGCAGAAACACAAGGAAGGAGACATTGCATGTACGGTATATACATGCTGTGTCACTGCAAAGGCAACTCCATGGCTAGTGTTATAAGCCTAATTTTGAAACAGCTCTCTCCTCCCACCCCATCATTCCTAAAAGATATCCATTCTCCCTCAAATTTCCCATATGTTTTGGCCATTTTATGTCCCTTCAGCTTATTTCTCTTCCATAGGCATTAGGCATTTTCTATGTGTTAGGAAGTCCACAGCTCTTTGACCGCAACACACCTTGTATTTGTGACAAACTATCCCAAGTGGCATAGGTTCCAGAATCTCTTCCTTCATTACCTCTTCTTAGAGCTGGAAGGTTATTTCTCTGCTTTGGATCAGTCTGTATGAGAAACCCAGTACCCAGACAACAGTATAAAAATCACCTGTGTTGTAGTTCAACAAAATGTATTAAGAAATCAGAAGAGGTCAAAATAGAAAGAAATGTGTGCATGTGAAATAGGGTGACCAGATGTCCTGATTTTATAGGCACAGTCCTGAATTTTGGGTCTCTTTCTTATATAGGCTCCTATTACCCCCCACCCCAGTCCCGATTTTTCACATTTGCTTTCTGGTCACCCTACTGTGAAAGCTTGTCAGATGTTTTAGTTGAAAAGCAATTTCAATGAAAAAAATGGTTTTTAATCAACATTGATGAAATTATTTTTTTCAAACAAAAACAAATGTTTTAGTAAAATTTTTAGTTTATTTAATTTTTTTAATTTACTGATAATAGATTTCAAAACTTCAATTGTTCACTTCTGTTTCTTCATTGCCATCCCCCACAAAAAAAAATGGCAGAAAATTTTAACAAAAACAATTCCGTATATCTCTCATAAAAAGTGTCATTTTTCATCCAGTTCTAATAGCTAACCTCCAGATGGGTTCGTTACAATGCAAAAACACCGCATCTTGCATTTCCAGAAAGCTTCTCCCTGGTTCGTCCTTTTGACCAGCATGTCTGAGATCCAGCCTGATTTCCAGGCACTTATCACTTCCCTGTTGGATCAGGTGTTTTAGGTCATCCATCCTCCTCTTTTTACTCACAGCACTTTTACACTTTTCATGTTTCTTTGCTATGCCTGATTGGTTATAGCACCAGGCACCCCACCCTCACCCAACACAGAGCACACCCCAGTATCTCTGAAGAGAGACATGTTAGTTTGACTCTCACATCCCTTGTATGCTTTCCAAACTCATTCACTGTTGCAACTGGGGCTTTGGATAGAAAATTAGGTTCTTGGTTAGTCTGTACCCCTTTTATATCTTGTGTCCAAATGAGCATCTCCCTACCACTTCCTCAAGGCTGGCTGCTCTCTTTCCAGACAGTGCTATGCTTTTGCATGGTAATTGTTCTGGAGGGAAGTGTCAACCTGAACCAAGCTCCTTGTGTGCCTTGCTTCTGAGCTTAAAGAGTGGTTTATATATTCTTATATTTCTCTCAATATTAATTCTACCCTCTGGCAAATATGAATTATTGACACATGAATGTTGATCTTTCTCAGGTATCCTTCCAGATGAGATTTTGTTGCTGTGGAAAATTTGAAGGTAATCAGACAAGGCATTTTTGAAATATGAGATGCATACATATTCAGAACTTGATTATATGAACAGAACACACCACTCTCCCTCTCTCACACACAATTTTTTTAGGTGCAATCTATTCCTGCAAAGACAAATATCCCAAGCAAAGAGTTTTCCTCATACTTGTCTAACCCACTGTATGCACAGATGCCATTGCCTCCTACATAAAAGTTATAACTAAACTCATTACTATTTATCATATTTTAGTGAATTTAAACTTCAGCACAAATCTGTTAACTGGAATTTTACCTTATGTATTTTCACCTTCCTAGCCTTGAATCAACTTCTGTCCATTAAATCAACCCATGCAAAATGTGCCCCCATTTTGTGTAACTTGGTATCAATGGGAAACCTGTTCTCTGGGTGAAATGGGGCGAGAGAGAGACATTAGTTCATTTCACGATGAAAGGGACAGCATTACTTCCTTTGAGAGCCTTTCTGGTAACTTTCAGCTCCAGTCTTCCTAATTGTATCCATATTTGCTGTAAAGTAAAGATATTAAGAAGAATGGTCCTCCTTCTAGTGAGTGATTCAGCATTTATATATGACCAAATTCAGTCTGTAGTGTCAGTAGGCAAATAAATGTGAGCTGGTTCTACTATGTGCAAAATTTAAAATAAGGGTGATAGTCTAACTACTGTGGCAGAAGAAAAAAGAGACCGCCTGATCTGCAGCTGACACAGTGCAACTCAGGTTGGCCTCATGCTAGAATTCACACCAGGTCTGTGGCCCAGTCACAGGAGTCTTATTTTATCATCCAAAAATATAATTAGGAGCAATGGGATGAAATTTAAATAAGGAAAATTTAGTCTGAATATCAGAAAAAAATCCTCCTGATGCAGAGAACTGTTAGACTGATTTAATCTCTCAAGAAATAATGGAAGCCCAATTGCTTGAGACATTTAAAACTAGGTAGGACAAAGTGCATAATATACTGTAAGGAACAATCAATCGTGCACTGGCAGGAGGATGGACTAGATGGCATATTAGGTTTCATTTACTTCTTTGGTTCAATTTAAGCTCTGTTGTAAGCAGGTGCTGTTTCACTGACAACCTTGAAGGTAGCCTCAGTGGAAAGACCAAGGAGTATATGAACTTGTAAGCAGGACTATCTTCTCACTCCCATGTGTTGAGTAGAGCAGATCAAATAATTTCAAATGAAGGAGCTACTAAAAAATTACCTTAAAATAAAAAAAAAGAGGAATTTAAAATCCTTAGACTCAGCAACTTAAGCATGGCATAACTGAATCACGTTATGTATGTATACCCTTGAACAGGAGAAGAAGCAGGAAGGCAAGACAAAAATCAGTATGGTTAAATGGAAAGCCTCAAGAGGTCATTCAAGCCAAATAGGCATCCTTTCAGAATGAAATTCAATCCTAGTGAAGCCAAAAGAAAGGAACTGAAATGATGTTAAACAGAAAAAATATATTATGAGAATCAGGAAGGCAAAGATAGAGAATTGCTCTTCAAATTCTAAGGAGATAGAAACAAATAACAAAGAAATTCTTTAAATACATAAAGAAAGGAATTATTGGGTCCACTGGACCACCCAAACATTTGCAGAGAGTGATCATGAAATGGTAGATGAATTAAAATGCATTTTTAAATTCAGATAAATATTCACAGATTTCCCACACATGCTGCACACTCAGCTGTACTCTTGAGGCACACTGGCAGGTCAGTTGAAGGAAGGATGGATGGCCTGAGCTGGCCCACGTGTGCCTGTTCTGTGGATCAAGGACTTCAGTCTCCCATGAACACTGAATTAATCCTCTTTAAACAAAAAATCTATATTTTTTAAAACAGCTAAAGTATTCTTTTATGCCAAAAATTAATACAAATTCTAATAAATACACCATTGTTGAGTGTTTAATTTGTACTTTCATGCCCTTTCAGCCCTGTTTTGATGCCCTTGTTGACTGTGAAGAGAGCATAGACTATAATAATTCCAAACACGTTCCCTAAGCAGAAGCCTGGGTAAGCAGCATGCTTCCACACTCCTAGGCCTACCACTGTGTTCTTCCCTTTATTTTTGGTGACAGCTATTCTTCTGTACTTGTCTGATGTGGGTACTCCTACATCGTGGCTTGTAGCAAGCCTTTCAGCTACGCTAGACAGACCCTTTAAAATTTGCTCTTTGACGTCAATACAGCTTTGGGGAGTATTTGTTATTTTTCATGTGACTGATAGGAGGTTTCCTGATATAGCTTCTCAAAGGAGTGGGCAGGAGAAGCACAGCATGACTCTCTAGGGGACATCACCTTTGATAGTTGAAAGAAACCTTTTCATCTTGAAATTGGGCTTAGAGGGATTGCGCACCATTTTAAGCCCCGAGATACTAAGGAGATACGTAACATCCCTCTGTAGGTTGTTGCCTGGGGAGTTTACTTTCTGAAAGTTTAGAATGAACAAATTGCAAGGTTTCACGTGAACTAAAAATATAGATTTCATGCGAACTAAACTCTTTCCCCATGAATAGTTCAGCTCAGCTATTTGTGCATATTTCCAGATCCTCAAGGCAATAACTTTATTTAAATAAATAGAATAAAAGAGAGAGAATAGATTGTCAATATATGGATATTTTGTGCCTTTGGCTCATTTCTATTAATTATGTACAGAAGATCATTTACTGTGGAATCTATCACAATGTTCATACAGCTTTGTCAGTAACATCGTATGTATTATATTGTAAGCATGTGTGTGTACGTTTAAGTATATCTGAATCATATATACTCTATACTGGCACAAACCTCAATGTAAAGAAAGCATATATACTTCTTTATTATTTAAAAGAAAAGACTTCAGTGCACATGAAAAGTGCCAGATTGACACCTTGGAGATTGAAGTGCTCTGTTTATCTACCATAGTTCAGGAACACTACAGTAGGGTACCCTTCCCCACACTGCCTCAGCTATGAATTCCAAGGTCCATAGGTGAAATTCTGACCTCACTCAAGAGAATGGCAAAACTCCCATTGACTTCAGTGGGGCCTGAATTTCACCCCTTGTGGGCGAGCAAGTAGCTCAGTTTCTTTTCCTATTCAATCTTTAGCTTCCCTGAGTTTGCTAGCAGAGATGATAGTGTCAGTTGTGATAGCTTTTGTTTCTGTATGTGATGTATACACCTAGGAACTGGATTCAAGATCCACTAACTTATTTCAGATGCCATCATGTGGCAGTAACTTTCAGTCACTTACCAGCTGAACTAGATTTCTACCAATGACCTAGAGCAGGGGTAGTCAACCTATGGCATGCGTGCCAAAGGCGGCACACGAGCTGATTTTCAGTGGTACTTACACTGCCCGGGTCCTGGCCACCGGTCCGGGAGGCTCTGCATTTTCATTTAATTTTAAATGAAGTTTCTTAAACATTTTAAAAACCTTATTTACTTTACATACAACAATAGTTTAGTTATATATTATAGACTTATAGAAAGAGATCTTCTAAAAACTTTAAAATGTATTACTGGCACGCAAAACCTTAAATTAGAGTGAATAAATGAAGACTCGGCACACCACTTCTGAAAGGTTGCCGACCCCTGACCTAGAGTTTGAAAGCCTCTGTATTCAATTACCTTCTTCTTCCCTCCTTCTTCTCCTATTTTCTCTCTTCCTGTACCAAATATGATCATGGGGAATATCCTGGAGACCATTTTTCCTCTTAAGTTAAAATAATGATCTAAAACTATTCTAAATCATGTCTTCCCCCAAATTCACAACTCTGTAAGTGCAATATTCTCCATATTTTCCTCACGAACTGACTTTTCCTTTACATTTGGTCAGCCTTATCATTTATCAAGAGTAGCTGAGGCAAAAGATCATGACAAACTTGGTTTGAACATCATAGAAGACATTTGGGGTTGTATTGTGTTTCACTGAATCTATACAGCCTTTAGACTAGAGATGAGTCCAAATCAAAATTCCCAATCTGCAAACCTCCAAACATTGGAAGAGTTCAGATCTGGACCTAAACTTTACATCTTAAACCCAACCCTTCAGAAGCACTAATAGCCATTGTGCTCGGAAGCTATAGATCTGATACAGTTCGCCATGAAGTCATCAGTCTTTCCATTGACTTTATGGGGTAGTCAATTAATTGAAGAGTTCTGGTACCTCACCTGAATGTCATATTGACTAATATAACAGAGAGGCTGTTCCAGTATTAACTAGAAGAGGTTGTTTATTAAACATTCAGCAATTCCCATAATGGAGAACACAGATTAAAAAGGCTTCTTTGGCAGGCACAAAGGGCAGATTGCTGTAAGCGCTGTTGAAGCTTATGACCATCATAACAGAGTAGCTTGCCCTGTGGCCTAGGTCAGTGGCTCTCAACCTTTCCAGGCTACTGTACCCCTTTCAGGAGTCTTATTTGTCTTGCATACTTCCAAGTTTCATCTCACTTAAAAACTACTTGCTTACAAAATCAGACATAAGAATACAAAAGCGTCACAGCACACTATTACTGAAAAATTGCTTCTCATTTTTACCATATGATTATAAAGTAAATCAATTGGAATATAAATATTGTACTTACATTTCAGTGTATAGTGTATATCAGGGGTCGGCAACCTTTCAGGAGTGGTGGGCCGAGTCTTCATTTATTCACTCTAATTTAAGGTTTCGCGTGCCAGTCATACATTTTAACGTTTTTAGAAGGTCTCTTTCTATAAGTCTATAATATATAACGAAAGTATTGTTGTATGTAAAGTAAATAAGGTTTATAAAATGTTTAAGAAACTTCATTTAAAATTAAATTAAAACGCAGAGCCCCCGGACCAGTGGCCAGGACCTGGGCAGTGTGAGTGCCACTGAAAATCAGCTCATCATAGAATCATAGAATCATAGAATCTCAGGGTTGGAAGGGACCTCAGGAGGTCATCTAGTCCAACCCCCTGCTCAAAGCAGGACCAAACCCAACTAAATCAGCCCAGCCAGGGCTTTGTCAAGCCTGACCTTAAAAACCTCTAAGGAAGGAGATTCCACTACCTCCCTAGGTAACCCATTCCAGTTCTTCACCACCCTACTAGTGAAAAAGTTTTTCCTAATGTCCAACCTAAACCTCCCCCTCTGCAACTTGAGACCATTACTCCTTGTTCTGTCATCTTCTATCACTGAGAACAGTCTAGATCCATCCTCTTTGGAACCCCCTTTCAGGTAGTTGAAAGCAGCTATCAAATCGCCCCTCATTCTTCTCTTCTGCAGACTAAACAATCCCAGTTCCCTCAGCCTCTCCTCGTAAGTCATGTGCTCCAGCCCCCTAATCATTTTTGTTGCCCTCCGCTGGACTCTCTCCAATTTATCCACATCCTTCTTGTAGTGTGGGGCCCAAAACTGGACACAGTACTCCAAATGAGGCCTCACCAGTGCTGAGTAGAGGGGAATGATCACATCCCTCGATCTGCTGGAAATGCCCCTACTTATACAACCCAAAATGCCATTAGCCTTCTTGGCAACAAGGGCACACTGTTGACTCATATTCAGCTTTTCGTCCACCGTAACCCCTAGGTCCTTTTCTGCAGAACTGCTGCCCAGCAGTGCCGCCTTCGGCACTCGTGCCATAGTTTGCCTACCCCTGGTGTATATAGAGCAGTATAAACAAGTCATTGTATGAAAGTTTTCCAACGTCACTAGTGCATTTTATGTAGCCTATTGTAAAACTAGGCAAATATTTATATGAGTTGATGTATCCTCTGGAAGGCTTCTGCGTACCCCCAGGGGTACATGTATCCTGGTTGAGAACCACTGGTCTGGAGAGCCTGGGGCAAAGCTAACCCTGATTACAGGCTGGGCCCCACCTGAGAAGAATCGGGTCATTCCTGAATAAAAGGAGGCAGGTTTAAGCACTGACAGAGTTTAGCTGGGGAAAAAGTTGAAAAGAGAGTCAGAACATGAAAGGAAGTTCAGAGAAAAGATCTCCAGGTAGGGAGGTCTGGGGGAGACTTGACTAAACAGGGAAGAGATTGGAGGACCCAGAGGGGAAGCATGAAGCCTTGAGGTAGGAAGTGGCCTAGGAAAAACTGCAGCACAGGTAAAGGGTGCAGATCCAGCTGTTCTGTCTGGGCCCTGGACTGGAATCTAGAGTTATGGGTGGAACTGGGTTCCTCTACCGGCTCCAGTGTGAGGGGTTACAGGCTGAGGAACAACCCCAGAGAGGGCAGAAAGATTTCTTTTGTATTAAGACACTTTGGGGACTTTTCAGTTTGGACAGTTGTGACCTTGAAGGGGGTGGATTTCAGAAAGTGACCTAGCTGGCGGTTTGAGTTACTAGTAGAGAAACCACCACAGCGCTGGAGTGACAGTGGGCAGGGGATGCTAGCCCTACAAAAGAGATGAGATGCTGCCCCTTGCTATGAGGGGGCACCTAGTGGTGAGTGGACTCTGTTATAACTGTAAAAGCTGAACCCTCAAGGTGGCAGAAGAGAAATTAATAAAATATTTTAAAATGTGGAATTGACTGCCACATATGGAAGATATGATGAACAGAGATGTAATTACATGAGCAGTGCAACAGAAGCAGCTGCTGTTGGAGAAAGGCAACAAATGGAGGGAAATCAATGAGAGGGGGAGGCCATTGTAGAGAAGGCTACACCAAAGAGAAGCAGGGCAGACAAGGAATGATAGGCCAAGGAAATGGTGGCTGGACCCATTTAAAGTGTGGGCCACAGAGTTTCCTCAAAGGTTTTCTGAAAGTGGGGGCAAGTCACCAAAACCTACATGTGTTTTGTGAGATATGATAGTAGGAAATATGTGGCCAACTAGGACTCCACAGTTGTCACTAGCCTCCACAGTTGTCACTGTGATCATTGGGAACTTCACAGAAGTGGTGGAGATAGAACTCAGGTCTTGCTGCTCCAAACGCACAAAGGCCTAAAACTTGAGCTAAAAGCAAATATCCATTAGCTGTTAGCAATTCAGGGGTGACAATAAACAGTTGAACAGTTCTGATTCTATCTATTAGAGGGAAATGATACACAAGCCCAATCATCAGGGTCACTACAGAACTGTGTGTTGGGAAGCTTTAACTTTTTTTAAGTTAAAAGTGAGAAGAGGTTTTCAGGGCTAGGAATGCCTGGGCGTGAAGAATATTAAAGGTTGTAGCTGTGCCAAGCTTTAATGGTTTTGAGGAGATTGTAATGGTCAATGGAATTTAAAAGTTGCAATGCAAGCAGTAAGTGATGCTACGTACAGACAAACTACTTTCTCAAACATGACCTTAAGGAGGGATGACCATACATTAATCAGGTTGTCCTGTTAGGAGGAATCTGTGTTATACTCCAGGTTTTTTTCTACCTATCTTTCCAAATGAATGTGTCCAAATTTTTGAGGAATCAACAACTCAGTAACGCTAATTGGTTTAGTTTCACTTTAGCTTTAGTGTTCCAGACTGACAGCCCAGGAGATTGCAGTCTTCTATTCACACAACAGGTGCTGCAAGCCTGCATAGGCTACAACAGAGCAAGCTTACACACACACTGCCTCTTGGCCCCCACCCAAATGCCTGAACCAGGCCCTGCAGAAACCCTGCTTCTGTGAGTGCAAGGACAGGTCAGATTCAGACCTTGGAGAACACCAACAAAGATATCAGTTGGGGCTAGTTGTGGTGGTGGGTTTATTTTGTGATGTGGTTACTTGTCCAATGGGAATTCAACAGGTGACCACACCCATTTCACATAAAACACTCTACAGCCAAAAGGATCATTAGCATTGTTATTAATCCTATAAGCAGAATTCAGTAGCCTGAACGGCCAGTTATATCTTTTCAGAACTTGGCTACAGATAAATTTAAAAAAAGAGAAATTCTTGTGATTTATTTAGTATCTTATAGATTATCCTCTAATTCAGTCTTTTGAACTCGGCTGTAGCACTGTCGCTCCCTAACACTGGGATAATGAGCAACCCCACTATGGTGACAGCTGCTTCTGTCTGGTTCTGTCTTTCTAGAGCTACATAAGCATGAAGTGCAGTGACATCATGCTCCTTATGGTGTTAATTATTAGCTGCTAAAAATAGCAGCAAACAGAATAGAAAAATCAAATGTCTGTTTAAATCACTGATAGAATGGGAAGATAGAGAGACAGAGGTGAGCAGAAGGGCTTTTGATTTAAATCCAAACCCAACAACATCAGGATGCAATCATGGTAAATAGAGTTTTAGGATGCATGAATTGAAAAAAAATTTAGGGCGAAGTCCAGAATTTGAATGATATGTGAATGTTTTTTGTGTATTTGTGTGTTGCCAATTGCTTAGGCTGCGTGATCAGAATAGTCTGCTTTATGAGGTTTATTTATGAAGTTATAACTAGGGGATTTATAGAATTATAACAATTTCAGTGTTAATGCCAATATAATAGGGATTCCATGCAAACAGAACTAAAAATAATGCAATATCAATGTTGTGAAATCATGTATTCAGATGTTAGGAAATTAGAACTTTAATTATCAAATACAGTACAAATTGATGCTTTTTATGCAGCTTTAAATAGGAGAGGTACAGTACATACAGTCCCAGGCCATGATTCAGGAAAATGCTTAAGCCTGTTCCAAAGTGCTTTGCTGAATCAAGGCCCTAGATATGTTACGATTTTTAAGTCTCAGTGAGAGAGAGATAAGTTTGAAGAAAATTAAATGAGTAATCTGAACTTTAAATATCTGAGGATTTGAGACAGTCCCAAGTATTAGGTTCTCAAGTTTTAAGACTAACCCAATTTTGTAATGGCCCAAACTAAAGCAACATTAGGTTTGATATGGCCTTGTGGTGGTCAAAAATTTCAGATGGCACAATGCTCTAAACTGCTCCAACTTCAATTGATCTGATAAAACAGTGTTTCAACTTGCATACTTTAAGGGCATGTCTACGCTTACAGCATTTGTGGTGAAGACTCTATCTTGGAGGGAGAAGCTCTCCCACCAACAGCACTGTGCACACTAGCACTTATGTCGGCATAACTTATGTTGCTCAGGGGGTGGAATATTCACACCCCTGAGTGACCTAAGATTTGAACGTTCCAGCCTATACCTTTATGCAGGGCCGGCTCTAGGCACCAGCAAACCAAGCATGTGCTTGGGGCGGCACATTTTCAGGGGCGACATTCCGGCCAGCTTCTTTTTTTTTTTTGTTGCTTCGGGCAGCAAAAGCCTAGAGCCGGCCCTGGCAGCAGCAGTGCGTCATGCACGGGGGGCGCCCTGGAGCTGCTGTGGTTCGCGCTTCGTGGGAGCAGCGCCCGCACCTTGTGGCTGGGTCGGGCAGGCTCCGAGTGGGGGACACTCGGGCTGGGGGCCACCCTGGGGGGCACATGGAGCCGCCTGCAGGTGCCGCAGGGCGGCTGCCCCCCAGCGCCACAGCCAGGGCTGGGCGAAGCGGCCCAAGCTGCCCAGGGACTGCGGCAGGGCGGCCAGAAGCAGCAGCAGCAGCGGGGCCATAGAGGGCGTCCCACTCTCCGGGGCTCCGCTCCCTCTGGAGCTACCCTGCCCCAGCTCCTCAGCCCCATGCCGGGGCAGTCCCCCAGCTCTGCCCTCCCGGGTCCCAGACAGTCCTGGAGGCGGGAGCCCTGGCTGGAGGGACCCTGGGCTGAGGCGCGGCCCGGGAGTCCCGCTGCTTACCCCGACCCGGCCAGCGCCGGACCGGCTGGAGGCGAGGGGGGAGCAGGGGGAGTCAGCACTGGTGGGGGGGGCCCAGGGCTAGGGCGGCAGGGGGTACAGCTGGGGCGTGGGGGAGATAGCCCAGGGCTGGGGTGGCAGGGGGTGCGGGTGGGGGAGGGCACTGGTGTGTGGGGGGGTGACATCCCAGGGCTGGGGTGGGGGGCAGCCAAAATTGTTTTTGCTTGGGGCGGCAAAAAACCTAGAGCCATCCCTGCCTTTATGAACTAATGCTCTACAAACTTTGCTGATACTGCCTTGCTGTGTGGCACTGTACTTCTCTGACCCTTAGGGTACATCCGTACAGCAAAAACCAAAAAATCATGGCAGTGAGTCTCTGAGCCCGGGTCAACTGACTCAGGCTTTTGGGCTAAAAATAGCAGTGTAGAAGTTTGGACTTGGGCTGGAGCCTGGGCTACCAGACGCCTCCCCTGGGGTTGCTGGGTTTCTCCAGCCCAAGCAGGAACATCTACAGTGTTATTTTTAGCCCCGTAGTGCAAGCCCAAGTCAGCTGACCTGAGCTCTGAGACCTACTGCCATGGGTTGTCTTTTTTTTTTTTTTTTTTTTTTTTTGCCGTGGAGACATGCCCTTAGTCTCCATCAGAAAAATGAAGTAGCATTGTAACTAACCCCACTGCAAATTGTGGCTGTGAGTGCTGTGGGACGCCAGTCCCTAGATGTTTGGTAGCATGCTGGGTATACCAAACATGCCGAGCCAGTTGTTGCAGATGCTCTGATGACTAGGCCCTTCAAGGCTCTAGCCCTTGGGGGGGGCGTTCCCACAAGCACTCAGTCGCAATAACAAAGGATTACTTTATTGGGGTTGCCCAAAATAAAACAGTTCCATTGCTCTGGTCACAATAACTTCATGTTACAAACAAAAGACAAACCAGCAGCTCCTAACCCAGCCCATAAGGGCAAGGCAGAAGTTGGAGCTGGTGCCAAGGATACTCTGGGCCCTGCCTCTTCCAGAGGCCGTCACACACTGATGGGCAGATCGTGGATCCTCAGTCCTTCTGTCTGTCTTGTTCAAATCCATCCATGCAGCCCCCTGTTTGCCGACCGTTCCCAAGTATCCAGCTCTCACACAGCTACTGCTGGCTCCCTTGGTCCCACCTCAGGGCTGCTGATCCTACTCGTCAGGAGGGAGCCAGAGGCTCTCATCCCTTCAATTTTTTTAACTGTAATGTTCTAGCCCTTATAGCTGCAGCTATAACCTTCCAAATGTGAATCAGTGCAGGGCTCTCTTACTAAGGCTGAAAACAGACCCAGAAAAATGATGGATCAAATTTGTACCCATTGGGGACGCTTAGGGTGCAAAGCACATGTTTAGTGTGGGATTTCCTCTCCCTCCCTTTCATGTTTGGGGGTGGGTATTTAGGTGAGGAGCTCTGGAAAATAGCTTTTTCCAACCCACTGGGGGCAGGGGAGAACTATGATAGTATGAAAGGGAGGTGGGGGAGAAACGTTTTACAAAATAAAATACACTTGGAGCATGTAGCTAGTGTTTTGTTTGTTTGTTTGTTTGTTTGTTTGTTTTTTAAGAAAGAGTCCATCATATGATGGGTTTTTCCAGCTGCATCTCCCTGAAGGCTTCACACTGCCGTCTTCTAGCACACAGCACTGCAGACAATGCAGCAACGCCCTTATTCTCTACTAGGCAAAGATTTTTTTTCATTACATTGACTACATCATTCACAAGCTGCAGCAATTTCACAGCATCTCATATCTTTATCCTACTTTCAACAAAAAATACTTTCTCACAGTTTAGGGGACATCATCAGGGATTAGAACATGTGCACTTACACAAACAGGTGAGGGTTTTTTGACTGATTTCTCTCTGGCTACTTCACACTTTCACTGATGGCTGATACTGGTAATAATGGTAGTAGAACACCATTAGAAGCATTCCTATTCCATTGGCACTCTGGCATAGCAATGGTAATGTAGTGTAAATTTATGGCATCACTGGAGCCAGATTCTGTCCCTGGTGCCTGGAATGTTAAAGAGCTATGCAAAATACTCTCAACAGGAGGTAGAACTATCTGGAACTCGGGCTTTAGTTTTTCTGAACACTTGACACTTTTCCAGTTTTTTGTGTGGAAAATTGGCCAGTTTATCAGTGAAAGTGAACTCCATTCTAAGCAGAAATTATGTAGAAATTTTAAAGTTTGAAATCTGAATATAGTGATTGTGAACATAGTGATTTTCCTGAATTTTGTAGAAAAGCTAAACCTGAGAGGCACAAGTCACCTAAAACCAAATGACAAAAAAATAAAAACTTGAGTTAAATGTTTGTGGAAGAACATTCACTGGTTTCACACAGCACTAGTGAAACCACAGTGAAGTTATTAACAAGTCAACTGACCATCTTTCCTGTAGCATAACAAGATCTAATGCAGGGGTAGGCAACCTATGGCACACGTGCCAAAGGCGGCACACGGGCAGCGTGAGTGCCACTGAAAATCAGCTCAAGTCCTGGCCACCAGTCCGGGGGGGCTCTGCATTTTAATTTAATTTTAAATGAAGCTTCTTAAACATTTAAAAAACCTTATTTACTTTACATACAACAATAGTTTAGTTATATATTATAGACTTGTAGAAAGAGACCTTCTAAAATGTTAAAATGTATTACTGGCACGCAAAACCTTAAATTAGAGTGAATAAATGAAGACTCCACACACCACTTCTGAAAGGTTGCCGACCCCTGATCCAATGGCTGGAAGTTGAAGCAAGACAAACTCAAACTGGGAATAAGGCACAAATATTTAACAATAAGGGTAATGAATCATTGGAACATCTTGCCAAGGAATGTGGTAGATTCTCCATTGCACACAATCTCTAAATCAAGATTGTAAGTCTTTCTAAAAGATATTGTCTGGTTCAGCAACAAGTTATTTGGCTTGATTCTGGAACCCCTTAGTGAAAATCTTGCGTCTGCTATTTTTTCATATGATTTTTCAATGTGCTGTAGAAATTAGTCAAGTCTTGGCTCCTTCACTGATACCGGCTGAAACAAAGATTTAACAGGATGAAAAATGTCACTTAAAAAAAGCTGATTCCTGGGCTCATAGCCAGGATTTGTGGATCAGGATCCTGAAAACCTTAGTTACTGAAGTAGTTCTGTTGTAGTCAGTGAGTCTATGCATGTGAGTAAAGACCCCAGGATTGGATCTACTGCCCTGTGTTGCATCTGGCTTTTATATAAGATGTAAATTGAATACATTAAATTCCCTAGAATGTGAGGCTAACATTTTCAGACTCTGGTAGCAAAGCTGAAGTGAATGGGAGCAGCTGGCGCTCAGCAACTCTTGATATTGGGCCACTAGGAATGTTAGGTGCCCTAAATATAGACCTAAGTGCCTAACTCTAGAGCAGAGGTGGGCAAACTACGGTCCACGGGACCGTCCTGCCTGGCTCTTGAGCTCCCGGCTGGGGAGACTAGCCACTGGCCCCTCCCCCACTGTCCCTCCTCCCCGCTAGCGCTCTGGGTGGCGGGGCTGTGCGCTCCTGCCAGGCGGCGTGGCGGCCAAACATGCTGCTCTGAGCAGCATGGTAAGGGGGCCGGGGCTGGGGGGTTGGATAAGGGGTGGGGGAAAGTCAGGGGACAGGGGGCGGTTGGATGGGGCAGAGGTTCTAGGGGGCAGTCAGGGGACGGGGAACGTGTGTGTGTGTGGGGGGGGTTGGATAAGCGTGGGTGTTTCAGGGGCAGGGGTGTGGATAGGGGCCAGCGGATGGGGAATGGGGGGGTTGGATAGGTGTGGGGTCCCGGGGGGCCTGTCAGGGGGCCGGGGTGTGGATAGGGGTCGGGGCAGTCAGGGGACTGGGAGCAGGGGGGCGGGATAGGGGTGGGGGGGTCCCGGGAGGGGGTGGTTAGGGGACAAGGAGCGAGGGGGGTTGGATGTGTTACCTCTGTTCCCCTAAAAACCAACCCAGGGTCACACTTGTATTAGTTTTATTACAATGCTGCTGTTAGGTCAGATAGAAAAGAGATGGAGCTTATTCATACACACACACATTCACTGCATTCATACCCTCATGCACCCACACACTTACACAGGTGGAGAGTTACCGGAGACAGCATGGAGACCGAGAAGCTGAAGCGTGGTAGATCTGGTGTGTCCGCCTGCGGTCACGAATCCAGGCTGCTGAGCAGGTCAAGGAGCAGCAGCTGCTTGTGTGCATCGCTGCTTCCTTTTTCTGGAACTGGGCAGCTCCTGTCACGTACACTGAGTTTTCCTTCTGTGTCCATCACCGAGAAGCATTCCCAGACCAGTTCCTTTCATGCATACCAGGTTCTTCTTCTCTTTACAGCACTTTTTAGGGCAGATTATATCAGACACACCTGTCTCCTGTCTCTGGGCTCCTTTCTCCTTGCAGTTCCTCTCCACCCAGTCCCAAATACACTCCCTCGTTCACACTCCCTTATCTTCCCCACACACTCCCTTGTTCACACTCTCTCTGATTGTGTGATGGGATATTAATCAGCTTGGAAGTTCATACAAGTGGTAACTTGAAAAGGTTACAGAGCTTGCAAAGGTTACAAAACTTAAAAGGCTAAACTAACAATAACTGAAGTTACAAAGTCTGCAAAAAGGTTGCAGAACTTAATGATACAAGTTACAGATCTTACAATCGCATTTGAGCGGAGGCTTTACATAACAGGATGGGTCAGGGGTTCTGAGGGGGGCAGTCAGGGGGCGGGAAGTGGGAGGGGGTGGATAGGGGGCTGGGGTCAGGCTGTTTTGGGAGGCACAGCCTTCCTTACCCGGCCCTCCATACAGTTTTGCAACCCTAATGTGGCCCTCGGGCCAAAAACTTTGCCCACCCCTGCTCTAGAGACTTACATTTGAAATGTTGGCCCAAATGTATCCATACAGATATATATCATTCTGGTGTTAGTTTGCCAGAGTTAGCAATTATTTCGACAGTATGCCAACACAGCAAAGAAATTAACAATTCTCATATATTTTTCAAGAGACACTTTCATTCAGTGTCCTCTGTAAAAGTGTCTACAGCCACAACTACCAGCCTGGCAGGAAAGGGTGTTGCTTTTCTTTTAGTTAACTTAACTTCCTTCCTCTCTAAACTTCCTTTTTGTAAAGATGAAACCTAGCAATGGAGTGTTTGTCTGTAGTCCTCCTCTTTCCTGTAAGCCCGGAGAAACCTGTTAAACAAATAAACGTGTAAGATGCTGATCCTGCAGCTTCATGGCTTCAGTGGGAGTTTTGCTTCATGTGTAAGGACCAGAGAATCCGGCTCTGAGAGAATATATTGTGATGCACATAAAGACAAGAAGCAAGTGGGATTTGGACTATTAAAACAAAGCATGTTTTGCTTTCCAAGATGCACTATTTAAGAACACTGGGAAATGTGCAAGAGTCTGACAGACTATAGAAGTAATGACTCTGGCTCAAGCCCTGACTCTGACAAAGAGGAGGCTTGATCCAAGTGAAGGCTTCCTGGAAGCTGCCAATTCTCTGGCCTGCCTAGGAGAGGAGACTATTTCCTGGGGCACAGGTGAATCGAGTCCTTCATCTTTCAATCTGTTTATAAACATTAACTCACAGAGATGTTGTTAAGGAAGTTAATGAATTTTCCCCTGATTTCAGAGGGGAAACTGAGAAACAGACATTAAAAAATTTATCATAGGTCACAGACAGTTGTCAGTTCCTGGTTGCCAACCTAGGGGAAGATTCAGAGATGAGTTTGTGCCCAGAATAAACTAAAAGCACAAGAGTACGGGGAACCTCTGTGCAGAGAATCTCTCTATACCTTTTGAATTTACAATATTGGGCAGAGGAAAAAGATAATAGTAAGAATGCCATCTTAAATGACAGCTCAGAACTGTTGGCTGAGGCCCTTGTTTTTTTGTTTTGAGTGGGGTCAAGGTCATCAGTCACATAATTTACTACTTATATCATAAAGGACTTAATTGAAATTCTCAAGCACTATGGAAAATCTTCCCCTTATACTGAGAATACTTCATTCAGTTCATCTGACCATCTATGCTACTCTAAGATTGTATGTAGGACTGGCTTCTTCAGAACTGTGTTGCAGAGTAGCAGTTTTCAATGCACATTGATATTTTGCCAGTCACGTGCAATGAGGGAACATCCTCCCATTGATTTGAACTATTTGACCATGAAAGAAGACAAACAATAACTGCACTGTGTCCTGCAGGAGACAGACACAAACTAGTAGGGATATTTTCCTTGCACGGTGCTGCAGGGCCTCAGCCACCAGTTACGGCACTGCTAGATTGTTTCATAGGCCTTGCGAGTGGAATTTAATCAGGACTGTAAAACAGTGGAACTCTACAGAAAACTTAATTGATGTTTGTCATAACTTGGCGATGTCGGACATGTAGCAGGATGTTAAGTGAAATCTTCCTATAAAAAAGTTAATACCCAATATCAATTCAACAATCAGTATTGCAAATAGTTAACTTGATTCTGTCTCAGATGCCTACTAGTGATTTATCTTTGTGGTGATTTGGCAATGACGGGTTATTTGGGAGTAATTAATTATGTTAAGGTAGAGTTACTTATAAAACACAAGATCAAAATCCATGTATTTGTGGATGTGTTTAGGATGCTCCATGACAGAAAATGACCTGTCATCCATTCGCCAGCGTTAAAATGCAGGGTGTGAGGCTCAGCTGATATCACCTGTCTGCAGAGTGCACAGGGAGAGAGGCAGTCTCCTGCACAGACGAGTCCCACTCCATGTAACTCTTTATTGAGCTACCCTGAATGACATCAAGAGGCAGATGGGAAGCTACTATGGCATACAGCTCACATAAATTAAAACAATCAGCATATGATTAAAACCACAAAAAGCCAGGAGATGCAGAGCTAAGAAACACGTTCTCCCTTCTAAAGAAAGGGAAAAAAGGAAGATTTTGCTTCCTGTCGCTTCACTGAGGAAAGGGTGAAAAGAGTCCTACTCTTTGTAGAATCAGGGCGGCTCATTAAGTAGGTGGAAGAGACCACCAGTGCAGTTGTCCTGGCCTGGACTCAAGGGGTGGGACTACGCCTGGTGACCTCATGTAATGGAAATGTGCAGAGAGCAACCAGCAGGAGGTGCTGTTTGAGGACACTGGGAGACCACACAGCAGAACCAGCTCTTGGCAAAGAAAACTGAAAACCCTCAGTTAACCCGAGACCTCTAGATCTGCTAAGAAAATGGATGGAAAGCAAAAATGAGGCACAGGGGTAGAGAAGAGGGGACTGAAACTAATGGGAGAAAGCAGGGAAGGGAGGAGTGGGGGAAAAATTAAGGAAGGGGCTTCTGGGAAATTGGAATCTCCATAGTGGGGTGGAGAGGCTTTCTGGGACTGGCCCCCAGAGTTGACAGCTGGTGGCTTGATTTTACATCTTGTCTTGGGGCCTGATTCTGCTCACTAGTCTTGCCTGGGGAGGTAAATGCCACTGACTTAAATGAAGTTACTCCAGATTAACATTGGTGTGAGAGAAGAATCAAATCCGTAGGGCCTACCTGTACAGGGAAATGATTGTACTGGGTGACTGTTTTAGTACAACAGTGCCCTGACTGTGTTACAATGCCACATTACCACCCTTTGTCTAATGACATTTGTATAGATTTCTGATCTTCTATTATAGGTCACTAACCAGAATGGACTAGGAAGAATATAAGGTAGGGCCATTAGCTTACCCCTCTCTCTCAGGCGTCAAGGGAATGACTAAGAGTGGGGAGGTGTGCACATAAGCCAAGGCTCTTCGATGTCTCTGATTTTGGTTGCACTCTTTATTGTTAATTCTTGTAGCTGGAATAATGGAGAGATCGATGAGGGTATTGTGCCTGGGCTACTGCTCAAGTTCCTAGCTTCCTGCTTGGGTGAGAACAAGCAACAATTCTGGGCAGTAGCCAAATACTCCTTTCACTGTCAAAGGCCCACACTGCAGTTGTAACTGGGTAAGGTGAGCAAGTTTAAATATACATTTTTCTCTAACATCGTCCCTGCTCCCACTGAAATCAATGGCAAAGGTCCTTGATGAGGTAGGATCAAACCTAATGCTCTTCACTTCAGTGAGGCAAACAGCTAACCAAATCCAGCTCTCAGTGGAGTTGTTCTGGATTTAAACCAGTGTAACTGAATTTGATCTGGCATCTTAACATTGAAATTTTCTTTCAGACTGAAAACACTACATTAATCATTTTAACAGTTCTAAGGAGAAAATATGCTGTTGTATTGACCTTGGAAATGTTATGAAATATGGTAAATATTAAGTTTCCCTGCTAAATGGAAAGATTAGAAGTGCTGTCCTTTAGTGCTTCATAGGATAATCAAGTTGTCAGGAAAAAAGCATTTTTTTTAACATAGCTGTCAAGTTGATTGGATTTAAAAGGAAAAGATTTTCAGCTACTCGGAATTTAAAAGAGATTAAGAAGCTCCAGTTTCAACAGCCCACCATAGATGAAGACTCCATATTTTCAGTTTACCTTTCCTCTAACTTTCTTCACCCATGGCCATATAGTCCCAGTCACTGCTGGCTCTGCTATCTAATAGTTAATTTACAGGGCAGTTACCTGCCCCAAGATGGCACTGAACATCGAATGGGTGCCAATTACTAGGTGGCTGTCTGCAACAAAGAGGGAATTGCTGCTTCTGTGAATGTTTGGGTATATTAAAAATACTTCCACTTAAAACATTCTTATGTTTATAGTACCCACGAAGTGAAGAGAGCAACTGATTCTGGCAATTTATCAATTGGAATTTTTTTAATGGGCATCAGTGAATGCTTCTGGAAATAGATTATGGATGTGCTGGCAGAACCATTAAGCTTTGCCATAAAATATATACACAGTATGTACCACACTTCAGACAACATTGTATAACGTCATTGGTTTCTGATCACTCATCTTTGTCTGTTACTCACTCTCCATCATTAAGAAACTTTCATTTTCAATTGGGCTTTTATCCTGCTTGGAAATCTTGATTTTTCTTATTACATCTGCCAAGATTATTTGGACTGCTATGCAAAGGCACCACGGCTGTGTTTAGCGAGTTGGATGTGGTCAGGTTGAGGTGGGCCAATGCAGGAAGCAACAAGCGAAAAAGTCACAAAAATCAAACTACTTTGTGCTTGTGGTTTTAAATGCTCTTGAATCAGAACCTGGATCCCTCTCCATGACCGAGGAAACGCACATTCAGCACAAGTAGGGTGAAGGGTGGGCAGGTGCTCCCATGGCAACTGAGAGAAACCTGGGTGAAAAATTCCTCTACTTTGCCAACATTATGGGGATTTGAATGGCTCAGAGGCATTGGTAATAGTTTATAGAACCCTCCTCCTCTCTGGAATGATGCCCATCCAGCCCAGGTCATATATCGTGACTGTAAACTGTTACCATGTTAAGGCTGTTTGGTGGATTAGGTGAAGTATGCTTGATGGTCTCACTCCTTTTCCTCGTGCATGCATATCCACAATACAAAAACTCCACTACAGTTGGCTCTAATTGACTTTCTTTTCTGCAGCCTTAGCCCAGAACCAAGGTGACTGACTAGTTCAAAGAGGTTCCTTCAGGTCAAGATTGAGACACAATGTTGAGCAGGGCCGGCTCTAGGTTTTTTGCCGCCCCAAGCTCAGGTGGGGCTGGGGCTTGCAGGCGGCGCTGGAAGCGGAGGGAGTGATGTCACCTTCTCCCAGCACCTGCAGGGGCTTTACCCCCTCCCCTGCATGGCCGCGCAGAGAAGCCCCGATATAAGGGGTGGCACAAGGCAGCGCAGCAGCCAGTGCGCAGATGAGGCAGCGCAGCCCCGGCTCCCCGGCAGGACTCACCCTCTCCTCCCCAGGTAGCGGCTGGGCCCTGGCAGCTCAGCATCCCGGGGCTGGGGCTTCCCCTTCCTGCTGCAGCCGGGGATGCGCGCCCTCACCCCGTCTAAGTGGCGCAGCTCCGAGAGCGCAACTGCCCCGAAAAAAAAAGGATGGCCGGGATGCCCTGGAAATGTGCTGCCCCAAGGGCGTGTTTGCTTTGCTGGTGCCTAGAGCCGGTCCTGATGTTGAGGGTGTTTGTGGGAAGCTTAAGCTGCTGCTGCCGCTGCGCATGCTCTGTCTGTTCTGTAGATGGAGGCCATTGGTATTCTAGGGCTGTCCAAGTGGTACCTTTCACCAGCGCTGAACTGATACATGATGTAAAAAACCCCAAACCTACTTTGCCATGAAACACATTCTTTTGGTGAAAGAGCTGGAGGAGACCACGAATTATTCCATCCATAGTTTGTTTGTTTCCCCCCCCCCCCCCATAGACATAGGGCCTGTCAAGGCACAGTTGGCCGCACTATATTTCAAATGTCTTCCCTGGAGTAGAGCATTTGTGGAGTGGAAATCAGGTTTGTATCTCTGAGGTTGCCTGTCTATGACAATAAAAATATACACCTTAAGTCTGATGATTCCCGATTTATGACACATACTGAATATGTGAAGGATTAGAAAGGGTGCAATATTTTTGCTTGCACTTCACACCCTGCACTCATGCAATGAATTGACTAAAACAGCAGTCCCCAAACTTTTGAGGGTCTCGCCCTCCCTTACCCCTGTCCGCGCCCCCCTGTCTCCCTGTGGCCAGGAGCGGGGCTGTGGCTGGAGCGTGGGGGTGGATGCGGACGGGGGTAAAGGGGCTGAGGGTGGGACCGCAGCTGGGAGTGGGGCTGCAGCTGAGGGTGGGGGCAGGAGTGGAGCCACAGCCTGGCTGCGGTGGGGGCAGGCAGCCGGGCCCGCGGCCAGGTGCTACTTCACTCCTGGCCTTGCCCCCAGCCTCATCCCCATGCCGGGAATGGAGCTGCGGCCAGTGGCCCAGGCTGGGGGCCAGGCGTGGGGCCAGGAGCTGGGGACGCAACTGGGGGCTGGAATGGAGCAGAGAGGGCCTGGGTGATGCTCCTTCTCTGCCCCTGTGGGGGCTGGCCCAGGCCCCCGCCACGCCCCCCTGGACAGTCCTCTATGCTCCCAGGGGGGGGTGCCCCACACTTTGGGGACCTCTGGACTAAAAGCTAGAAAGTGCTGTTCAAAAGAAAATCAAATACTAATAAAACTCCTTTCAGTATTGGTAGTGTAGCTTATTAAAATGGAAAGATTAATTTTTTTAATCTCTGTGTAATATTTTTGCTGTTTTACTTTTTGCATTTCATTCATTCAGAGACTGAACAAGATTGGTCACTTTCACGTTTCTTATAATCAGTTTCAAATTTTTTGTTTCTCATGCACCCTATCATGGCTAGTGCAATGCTGGTATGTTATATAGTGTATTTAGTCTAAAGAGTAGGGGAGGCAGGTGACCTGGATTTGATTTCAGACAGCTCTGCCATGGATTCACTGGGTCACCCTTGGCAAGTCACTTACAGAACTTTGTTCCTCACTTTCTCATGTGTAAAATGTGGATAATGAAAGGTATTCACCATTGTAAACAGTTTGAGATCTTTGAATAAACAGCACTGTGTATGTGCAAGTATTATTTAAGTGCAACCCTGTTTTATAATTATGTTCTACAAACTATTTCATTTGTCCTTTAAATCATATATCATTTGTCTAGAATGTGAGACCCCACCTCTTTATCCCCCTCTTAAAATAATCCCTAAATGTTGGGTCCTAACTGTTGTACAAGTCCAGGCTTCTTTTAGGAGCTCTGAACCTCTAGTTTATCAGAGTTTCAAAAAGATCTAGGTGACATCCAGCCCACTTAATGGACAGCAAATGCATTTACTTTGGCTAAAAGCTAAAGGGAAACCATTAAGAGGTAAACCTAGACCAGCACTGCAACCTAGAGGTAAACCTAGACCCGCCCCCCGCTTTTCCCAGATGACTCCTTATAAAGGACTTGATCACCTAATTGAGGGCACAGTAGTGAATTCATTTTCATTGCTCACAGCCTGCTTTTAAATCTGTCTCAGATCACATTTGAAATGATGTATTAGCGCAATCTAGGCCACAATGTCATTTCCAACATCCCTAATTCATTGTGACTGGCAGCCTTACCCTCAGGAAGGATCAAGGCCATAGGAACAAGGTTGATAGAGATCAAAGCTGAGTGTCAGTGGCAGAGCATGTTGAAAAGTTTGCTAAGAGCAGCCTTCGTTTCTCTCTAGCCCTGGAGGAATTAGCCTCTGGTATTGGACTTTCTCATTCATGAATCCTAAAATTCAACCCTTGTACCAAAAATTCTTTCAGTTAAGAGACATAAAATCTCTTAAGTGGCAAAACCTGAATTGCTATACTAGGCTGAATAATGAACCCTGTAGTTCAGTATCCTGTCTTTTACAATTACTAATAACTGGATACCTCAGAGGAATCAAAACACTTCTATAATGCATCCATTATGCAGTAGTGTGCCATAGGGAAAATGTCTTCCCAAGCCCAGCTGGAGATTAGTTTATATCCCAAAGCATGAGGATTCATAGCTTTTGTCATTGTTATCCTAGTTAGTGCAACTGCACCTGCTGTTCTCATTCATTTAAATGTCTAACTTCTTTTTGAATCTCACTAAATCATATTTGTCTCTGTAACATCTTGTAGCTTGGAGTTCCACAGGCTAAACATAAATCACATTCAGTTTGTGTGAGAAATAGGGTTTTGGATGTGTAAATTTGTTCATTTGTGTGCTCTGATGATAGTGTACAAATTTATATGCTCATAAAGAATTGACATTTTCTAAAGTATTGGCCAGTAAGTAGCTGAATTAAAAATCTTCCATTTAAAAAATGTAGAATGTACCTTGATACATTTTTACTGTGCTTGGACAACAGTTGTTGGCAGTACTGTAATTTCTAAACATTACAAGCATGCTGCTCTACATGCTTCTACCATTTCAAGTGGAAGAAGATGGGAAGCCAATTGAAATGTACACAGCCAAAGCCTATTGCTTGCACAAACTAAATGTGATATATAAACATGGTGTCAACATTTAACTAATACATTTCTCCTCTTCACCTTCATGGTACTCCATAATTCTACACCCTCTGATAACTCTGTCCATGTCAATTTCTGCACTACCCCTTCTATGGGAGTGTTTCCTAGTGGATAAAGCACTGGACTGGGACTCAGGAGGCCTTGATTTTATTCCCAGCTCTGCCACTAGTCTGCTAGGTGACTTTGGGTAAGTCATTTCACGGATGAATGCTTCCATTTCCCTATGTGTATAATGGGGATCCTTTTGTAAAATGCTTTGAGATCTATTGATAAAAAGTGCCATATAAGAACTAGGTGATATTATTATTATTGTTTGTTTATTACCTCTGCTTTGTTAAGTCTTTCATGATTGTCTGCATTGTCTTCTTCATTCATTTCACCCCATATGCCTAGAACAGAATTTTCTATTAACATATATTATGCCCCCTCTTCTTTAAGAAGCACCCAAGAACTCGCCTGAAATGATCACCCTCTGCTCTGTGTTGATGGATGTGGTTCTTGTTTGCACAATATTGTACTCACTCATGCCTACAATCTGCAAAATCCTTGGAATAGGGATCCTGTTGGGGGTATGGTAACATGCCATGTATGCCCCAAAGACAAGTAATACACAGAAATTGCTATTAATAATTGGGAATAGATTGGCAAGCCTGAAAAAGTGGGGCCCCTGTGTGGTACACCAAGATCCCTGAGGGCATCTTCAGGATTCGTAGGCCAGACTCTCGTAATCTTCCATGTGTGTATTAAACCCAAATTCCTATCTGGAGACAAGAATCCAAAGGAAAATCCATAAAGAGAACTTCAGAATCAATTTTGTGAACTAGCAAGTTATATTCAAAATGGGAGGCCCAGTAATAATCACTCTGTGCTGCCACTCATCTCCGTTCTCTGAAGAGAGCAAAGTTAGTCAAATGGCTTTTTTTTTTTTTTTTGGTAGCTGCTCTTTGAGCATTTTCCATATTTGCATCAGTCCTATACCTTTGTCACACAGAACTACCTGCAGAACAAAGATTTTATAATATTCTCACTGCTTCCTTCCTTCCACTCAAGTGGCACTGCAATGGTTGCTCAGTTGTTCTCCTCACACAGTGAGTCACCCGGCTCCCTCCGGAGAGTCTGGAGTCGAGACTCCAAGACCTAACTGCAGAGTGAACTGACTTGATTGCATAATCAGTGATTACACTGAACCTCAAAAGCCAATCAGTTTGTCTCTCACCTTCCATTCCAGCCACTGATTTTTCAGATTTCAAGTGATAGTTTCCTTGTTTTATTCTTTTACTTTTATTACATTTTCTCTGCCTTGATTTTTCTGTTTTAAATCATTTGGATTTAAAGGTGCCTGAAAGACGCTTTATTGACAGCCCTGGAAACCAAAGCCCTGGAAACCAAAACACAGATACATTTCATGTAAGACACCGCCTTGTCTGGTGGAAGATCACCATTACTGGGTACTGTGAAAGGTCACCTATAGACAAGCAGAGCTGCTGACAGAATAGTAAAAGCTCCGTCTTGCTTCAGTTGCACTGCTGAACCACTGAAGTGTTCTGGAAATAAATCCATGCGAGACAGAAGCAAGAATGAAAACCAGAGCTTGAGGATAAAGAGATAGCATGTTTAGGAGGAAACAGGTAAACATGGAAGCAAAGCCTGAAGGTATAGCATGTGCTTTCCTGTATGGTAGCAAAGGTGGTATATGTAACCCCATTTAGTAGATTGAGTACATTTAACAGTAAAGCAAGCAAGCTTTTAACAATCCCAGTTTCTTCATCGGTCTCTGGGAAAACAGAGCAAGGGCTGTATCACTTACCAGGAAGCAGTTAATCTGAATTTAATGGGGGGAAATGTAAGTATAAAGGCTGGCATAGGTGTGGATCAAAGTTTCTCATCTGACTAACTGTCTAGATCAGGGGTAGGCAACCTATAGCACGGGTGCCGAAGGCGGCACGCAAACTAATTTTCAGTGGCACTCACACTGCCCAGGTCGTGGCCACCGGTCCAGGGGGCTCTGCATTTTAATTTAATTTTAAATGAAGCTTTTAAAACCTTATTTACTTTACATACAACAATAGTTTAGTTATATATTATAGACTTATAGAAAGAGACCTTCTAAAAAGGTTAAAATGTATTACTGGCATGCAGAACCTTAAATCAGAGTGAATAAATGAAGACTCGGCACACCACTTCTGAAAGGTTGTAGTAGTAAGAGGTTCTGTCAATCAGAGTCAAAACAAAGGGTGAGGACAAAACAAAATAACTGCCAAGGAAGGAGTACTGCGGAAAGGGATCTGGGGGTCATAGTGGACCATAAGCTAAATATGAGTCAACAGTGTAACACTGTTGCATAAAAAAACATCATCATTCTGGGATGTATTAGCAGGAGTGTTGTAAGTAAGACATGAGAAGTAATTCTTCTGTTATACTCCATGCTGATTAGACCTCAACTGGAGTATTGTGTCCACTTCTGGACGCCACATTTCAGGAAAGATGTGGACAAATTGGAGAAAGTCCAGAGAAGAGAAACAAAAATGATTAAAGGTCTAGAAAACATGACCTATGAGGAAGATTGAAAAAATTGGGTTTGTTTAGTCTGGAAAAGAGTAGACTGAAAGGGGACATAACAGTTTTCAAGTTCATAAAAGGTTGTTACAAGAAGGAGGGAGAAAAATTGTTCTTCTTAACTTCTGAGGATAGGACAAGAAGCAATGGGCTTAAATTGCAGCAAGGGAGGTTTAGGCTGGACATTAGGAAAAACTTCCTAACTGTCAGGGTGGTTAAGCACCGGAATAAATTGCCTAGGGAGGTTGTGGAATTGCCATCATTGGCGATTTTTAAGAGCAGGTTAGACAAACACCTGTCAGGAATGATCTAGATAATACAGTCCTGCCGTGAGTGCAGGGGACTAGATTAGATGACCTCTCGAGGTCCCTTCCAGTTCTGTGATTCTGTAAAAGGGAAGGAGTATATGTATTGCAAAGAAAACCTGATTAAGCTAACTAATCAACAGGACAGTTCCTTTGTGAATTAGTGCTGTTGAGAAACCAATGTCACTATCAGACAGGTTTGCGGGTTTGTTTTTTTTCTTCAGATTAACCAAAATGGATTGCTAAATGGACAAACTAATTCTGAAGTCTAAACCGTAGCCTACTCTTTCCTCTGATTTCCTAAGGTTTGCTGAAGAGATTGTGATTCTCTGCCCTGGTTTTTCTTTGGTAAGATCAATAGATGGGATCCTTTATAGATTTATGGGGTGTATGTGTGTGTGTTTCTTTGCTTTCAAATCTTTGTCTCCTGGAGAAACACAGCTAACCATCTATATTGTGAGATGGTTTGGAAATAAGTTAAATAATGGGCTGTTAACAATGGAGCTGGTGAAATAGTGGGCAGTTTGGAAGCGTGGAAAGTACCATGCTAATGATGAACTATGCGTTTCTTAGGAAGTGAGGTAAGAATTTGCAGAGACTTAACTGATATTTTTAGATTTTCTGAGGCTGGTTAGATGAGCTGTCTCATGCACTGTCCAGACTAGGGACATTTTCAAAAAATCTCCTATCCCCGCTAACACCAGTTCAACTCAGAGTAGATCTAACTGACATGGCCTTCCACAGAGTTTCCTTCCAAGGGGGGATGAAGGCAGCTTTAAAAAATGGCAGAATTGTGCTGGCAGGAGTTCTCAGCGACCTGTTGAATCAGCAGCTTCTCAACCTTTACTAGTATTATGTATTTGTATTAGACCAGGATCCCATTGTGCTAGGCTCTGCACAAACACAGAACCAAAAGATGGTCCCTGCCCCAAGGGGCTTACAATCTCAGTAAAAGACCAGACAGATGGGTGAGTATAAGGAAACAATGAGAATATTGGTCAGCATAAGGCACTCCTAAACAGAAATAACGTCCACACAAGCAGGTTGCACTGATTTTACAAAATTGTTTCTAAATCAGTTTCTTTAGACCACTAGCAGCCTAAGTGTAGTCAAACTTTTTATAGGCAAGTTACCTACGAAAAGCTTAGAGGAGGGATTTGAAAGTGAATAATGAGGTAACTTTGCAGATCATACAGGGACTGCCTTCCAAGTGTTGGGACAGCATGGGAGAAAGCATGAAGGTGTTTGAAAATTTAACAAGTGGGCAGTGGCGGATTAGCCAGTAGGCCAACGGGGCCTGTGCCCAGGTGCCCTGGCCAATTGGGGCCCCCCCAGAAAAATGGGCACCACTGTGCCCTGACCCACTCTGCCTGCCCGCCCGACGCTCCTGCCGGGGAGCGGGGTTGGGGCATGGGGGCTTGCCTCGCTCCCCCCCGGTGCTCCTACTGGGGAGTGGGGGAAGCCCCCGGCACCCTACTCTGCTCCTCAACAGGAGCAGCAGGCGGGGCAAACCCCCACACTCCAACTCCACTTCCCTTGCAGGAGCACCAGAGGAGAGCGGGGGGTAGACTGCAGGTGGAAGGGGCCCCCTCTTGCTCTTGCCCAGGGCCCCACAAACTCCTAATCTGCCTCTGAGTGGAGGTTGGAGACAAGCATATACAGCTAGATAGTGACTGAGAGGTGATTGGTAAGGTGAGGACTGACTGTGAAGGGCCTTGAAAATGAATACAAACAGCTTGTGTTTGTGATAGAGAAGGGGGAGCCAGTGGAGGGATGCAAAGTGATGGGTGACATGGGAAAAGTGACAGGCTAGGAAAATGACCTTTGCAGCAGCATTGTGAATGGATGTGAGCAAAGCAAGATTGTTTGTCAAGGCCAGAGAGAAGGATGTTGCAGTAATCGGGGCATGAGATGATGAAAGCCTGGATGATCGTTTTAGTTGTGGTAAATGGATAGGAAAGGCTGCATCTTAGAGATGTTATGCAGAAAGAATCAGCAGGGTTTAGATAAAGCCTGGATGTGGGGACTTAGAGCAGTGGAGGGCAACCTGCGGCCCATGCGGCCCGTTAGGGTAATCCACTGGCAGGCCACGAGACAGTTTGTTTACATTGACCGTCCGCAGGCACCGTCGCCCGCAGCTCCCAGTGGCCGCAGTTTGCTGTTCCTGACCAATGGGAGCTGCGGGAAATAGTAGCAATTTAAATAAATTGTTTTCGAAATGATTTTGTAAAATCAGTGCCACCTCCTTGTGCGGACATTATTTCAGTTTAGGAGTAGCTCATCAATTTAACATAAATGTATTTCTTCTTCGAGTACTTGCTCATGTCGATTCCATTCTAGGTGTGTGCATGCCCACGTGTACTGTTGTCGGAAATTTTGCCTTAGCGGTATCTGTAGGGCTGACTCTGGCGCCCTCTCAGTTTCTTCTTACCGCCCCTGATGGTTGCTTGGAGTGCCTTCCTCTTGCTTTGCAGGTGTGATAGCGGTTTATTAGCTACTGGCTGTTCTCTTTGTATATAGTTGACAATAGTTAGTAATTAAGTGTTAAGTTAGTTAGTTAGAATCTCAGCAATTACTTTGCCCTGTGGTGGGGCATGCCCCCGTATCTGGGTTTCAAACCGTGCTCAGCTTGTAGTAAGCCTATGCCGGTTAGTGACCCCTACAGCAGTTGCCTAAAGTATTTGGGGGAGTCACACATGAAAGAAAAGTGCAGGATCTGCAAAACTTTTAGGCCAAGGACCCAAAGACTAAGTTGTTCCATACGTCGACGCAGCTCTTCGTCGCGGTGGCATATAGAATGAAGGGCCTTCCTGCATCTGCTCAGAGAATTTCATTGTGGATCACCGCCTGCATAAGGTTTTGCTATGAACAGGCAAAGGTGCCACCACCGGTGATTGTCACTGCCCTTTCAACCGGAGCGCAAGCCTCATCGGCAGCCTTCCTGGCCCAGATGCCGATTTGAGATATCTGCAGGGCCGCTACCTGGTCATCCATCCATACGTTCACATCCCATTACACGATCATGCAGCAGGCCCAGGACGATGCTGGCTTCGGTAGAGCAGTATTGGAAGCTGCACAACTGTGAACTCTGAGCCCACCTCCAGGGATACTGCTTGTGAGTCACTTATAATGGAATCGACATGAGCAAGCACTCGAAGAAAAAACAGTTACCTAACGTTCGTAACTGTTGTTCTTCGAGATGTGTTGCTCATGTCCATTCCATTACCCGCCCTCCTACCCCTCTGTCAGAGTTACCGGCAAGAAGGAACTGAGAGGGCGTAGGGCCAGCTGTACCTCATATACCGGCCAATGAACGCGAGACTCCAGAGGGCGCCAGAGCCGGCCCTACGGATACTGCTAAGGCAAAAAATTCTGACAATGGGCGTGCACACACCTAGAATAGAATGGACATGGTCAACACATCTTGAAGAACAACAGTTACGAAAGGTAGGTAACCGTTTTTTCTTACTGACATGCTAAACCAATCTAAGGCCTATTGAATTAAATCTGTAATTTTCTTGTGTTGACAAGGCCCCAGTATCTGAAGCCACTGATCTTACATGGAATTGGATGAAAATGCATGTAAAATATTATCACTGGTGTGGGTGGAGAATTCTGATTTAGTAGCATTTCATACTCTTTTTGCATGGATTCCAATGAGTAAACAAACTACAAGGTAACAGAGAATCAAGCTCTGCATGTTTCACTTTCCCCATCTGCAAATGAAGATACTTTCCTGACTCGCAGAGGAGTTGAGGATACTTTTTTTTTTTTTTGGTAAGATGTTTTGAGATTCTTAGGTGGAAGGACAAAGAATAATTAGGCACTTAAATACCTTTGAGGATCTGAGGCATATTATATAATCAGTTAAAATGAAAATGGAACTTTCCAGGCCTCTATCCATGTTAAACTTTCATACACTTTTTTCCTTTTTATTTACTAATATGCTAGTTTAGTGTTCCGCAAAGCTCCATTTTGAAAGAGGATAAAAAGGGCTGTGTTCATCTGAGGCCCATATCCTGTTAGTGATCCCCACCCACAACTGAAGTTTACCATCAGGAGGTGGAGTTGAGAGAAACTTTAAGGGAACCAGCTTGGATGGGCAGAGTTGCCTTATCTGCAGCAATTTTTACGTCCTTGTGACAATTTCCCCCTTTATGAAAGGTGGTTAAGCAACTTCTTCTGCAGCCGTCTAGTGACTCTCTGAACGAGGTTTTTTCTTTTCTGGTGAAGAAAAACAAAGTTGAATCCAGTCTTGATCTGTTACCTTTGAAGTTTGCAATGGGATCACTCATTAAATGCAAGGTAAACATGTTTCTGAATGACCCCTGTCCATTGAATAAATGAAGGACAGATGTCTTCAACTGAGAAGCACAAGTGTATTCTTTACAACCAGGACAAAGTTATTAAAATATCAAGCTTGTTAGCTGAGTCAGTTGGTGAAGTAAGGGATGTGCATAAACATTTCCGTTGTTATGACTCAATGCAATGTAAGCAATGAACTGCTTTTTTACAGTGTATATTGTGTTATATCAAGTCATTTATCAATACTACAGTAGTATCATGTCAGAAAAATATGAGGGTTGCCTAACCCCAAAGCCTGGCCCAGATACTATGACGCTGTGAAGTCCTCTTACTAAATACCAAAGGGCTGGTCCACACTAGGGGCGGGGATCGAAATAAGATACGCGACTTCAGCTACGAGAATAGCGTAGCTGAAGTCGAAGTATCCTATTTCGAATTACCCGCGCTTACCTCGCGTCCTCGCAGCGCAGGATCGACGTCCGCGGCTCCCCCGTCGCCTCCGCTAACTCCGCGCGCCCTGCTGGAGTTACTGAGTCGATGGCAGCGCGTTCGGGGGTCGATGTATCGCGTCCAGACGAGACGCGATAAATCGATCGCCGCTATATCGATTTCTACCCGCCGATCCGGGCGGGTAGTGTAGACGTAGCCTAAGACTCAGTTATGCCTATTATGAGGCAAAACTGTGCTGGAAAGGGGAAAGAGGCAGGTGCACCATTCAAGCATTATGGTCCTACTCAGGATTGCCCTATAATCACTTTATAGTAGCTAAGTAGGTTCTGTGTACTCCACTGAAGAACTCCTGGCTCAGTCAGCATGTTGGCACAGCATAGAATGGGAAGAGATATGACCTAATAAGCAGCCTTTCATCCCACTGTTCACCACTGCCATAAGCTCAGTACAGGCTATGGTAATAGAGGGTATGAGTTAGAGCAGCTCTCATAGGTAGGGTGATCAGACAGCAAATGTGAAAAATCGGGATGGGGTGGGGGGTAATAGGAGCCTATATAAGAAAAAGACCCAAAAATCAGGACTGTCCCTATAAAATTGGGACATCTGGTCACCCTACTCGTAGGTGCCCTTTGAAACTGACATGGTACCTGGCAGCCGCTGAATAGGGGAGGTGCAACCTATTTTCCCCTCTGTCCCTGCACCAGGGATGAATCCACCCCTCAGTACTGGGGTCACTAAAGCTTTGAGAGGTGTATAATAAGCTTGATTCTCCTCTCTCATATACCAGTTTTACACTGGTGCAAATCCACTATCTTCAGTGAAATTACTAGTGATTCTTACCAATGTGAGAGAAAAATCAGCCCCAGTGCCTTTGGGTGCTAATGGGGAGCAGGTGCCCCTAGTTACACGTGTGCAATGGGAGCAGCCAGTGTTCCTGCCAATGTAATACCCTGGCATTCAGAACATGGGGCCGACCGCAGACCTCTCACCCTGTGCATACATGCTGCTTCCCTGGCTGTGGGCCACCCTATGCACTACACTGATGAGCACCAGCAGAAAAATGATGGCTGCCCCCTGCTCAGGAGCACTCATGAGGGAGCTTTCTTGCAAGCTCTCCACTCCAGTGAAGCAGCTGTAAGTAACATATCACTCAGGAACAGGAAAGAGAGGAAACTCGGAGCGGGCCATAATTTGGCTGCAGGCATTCAGGAATGCAAAGGCTTTGTAGTCTATATTGGTTCCACTTGGTTGGGTGTGAGTGAGAAATGTTGGCTTCTCTCCTGAGAGTTTCAAAGAGGGTGCCAATTAGGAGCAGTTGTTGTGGCAATTGTCCTGAGATCATACATGTCATATCACAGAATCTTTACTCTTCCTTTTTCTCCTTTGTTTCCCTCACCTAATATCCAGAGTCTCTGTCAAGGTCTGTTCTAGGGACACAAAATAATCATCAATATACAAGAAAATAATTTAAATGCAGTGTCATGTGTTTAGCAAATCTATTTCTGTCTCAAAATTCTGTAAATAAACTCCATTTTTAGTTTCACATTGCGGGATTATTGCCCAACAGGTATTCATTGCTAATGGGAGGGCATTAGATGTAGCATAAAAATCAGCTGTGATGCATAGATAATTTCTTCTTTGAAACAGAACAGTTCTGGTGATAATGAAGCTTCTCCTTTTGGTACTTGCGATGGAGTTCATTCAGTTTTACTCTGATGTATTTATTTTGCTCTTAGAATATCATAGAATATCAGGGTTGGAAGGGACCTCAGGAGATCATCTAGTCCAACCCCCTGCTCAAAGCAGAATGAATCCCCAGACAGTTTTTTGCCCCAGATCCCTGTTTATATCCACCTCACGTAGGCTTTATGCAAACATAATTCATGTTAGAAACCAATTCAATAGACTGCTGAGCATTATTTCCCCACTAATACAGTACTACTGGCAACAAAACACTGCTTTCCCTTTTGTAAAAGGGAAGGGGCTGCCTCTAAACCTAAGTAACTTTTAAGAGGAGAATATAAATTAGAGTGAGTTGGCTATAACACTTGGTTTGACTTGGGCTTGTCTGTGAACCAACACTGGTTCGTGTGAACAGTTGACAGGCACAAAAACTGTTCAGCAATGTTTTTGTAAAGGCATTTTTGCTCTCTCTGGACAGCTATTAAATTTCTGAATCTGTTCTTTGTGTTGTACTTCAAATTCTCAAGTTCATTGGGACAAATCACATAATACTGTCTCATATGGCCACATCTGGTTGCTCAGAACTTGTGTGAACTTCATGCAAACATGAACCTATCAAACCCATCCTTGCCTATGAGTTCATGCAAAATTCAACCGTGCCAAAGTGCATTACAATTGAATCTGAAGCTTTACAAACTCCAGGGCCTGCAAACCCGTAACAACCAGTTTTGATGCAAAACAATACCAAATCTTTGTAGAACTGGCCTTAGAAAAGATTGCTAAATCTCAGCTGTAAGTGTATAAATGGGATAACGACATGGTATGAAAAAGGATGAGAAACCCTATTTTAGTCACATCCTTTTCTCAAATCCCATCCTTAATCATACTCCTTTCTGGAGTTATCCCAAGAGCTCTTTCTCTTTAAATCTTCTGACGTCAGAGATGCGAATCCATAGCAACTGTCTGTCACGTTGGATCAGTCCATGAGGGAAGTGGAAAGTGGGAAAGAAATTGCTCGTGTGCAATCAAGGCTTCAGTGTGAGTAAATACAAGGGATGCATTTATTTTGTGACATTCTGGATGGATTTTTAAAGCAATATCGGCAGCAGCAAAAGGAAACTGCAAGTATTGAATCTCCTGTAATGTGCATAATATTTTATTTGGTGAATGCATTTAATAAGCTAGGTCAGTGGTTGCTGCAGCTGCTGTTCAGGGGGAATATTTTAAAGGCAAGAGGGAAGCTCAGATTATATACTGCCATGATGCATCAGAAACCCAGACTGGAGACAAAGTCTCAGTGCCTGCCAGTTTTCTTGATAATGTTAAATGGTGCCGTCAGTATTAACCAACTATCTACAAGCCCAGCCAATATGTAAATACTTCTTTTGTATAGAATTTCCTTAACTGTTTATGTAGAGATTTAGAGGGGCTGTCACGAGTTTGATGATGGCCCTTAAAAATTGTCATACCCACTGAAATAAAAGCATGCAACTGTTAATAAGATATGCACCACACTTAACATGTATCTAGGTGCATCTCTCACGCTAAGGGGTGAAGCTGGAGATGCTTATGTGCCAATGCAACGGCCAAAACAGCTTTAAACAGAGTTGCTATAGGCAAAAGTGGTGTAAAATCTGCATATGGGTACTCCACAGCCTCCTGGGTGCCATGGAAGTCTCAGTGGTCGGTCTCTGCAGATCAGCGCAGAGAGGAGGAATGTGGGAGTGACAATGGCATACTTTGCTGCGCCTTGCATTACCCAGCAGTAGATAGATATGGCTGGGCTGTGAGGATGCCCCAGGCCTTCCTTTCTGGTTGAAGTGAGGATTCTACTCCTACCAACTCCACCCTGTTTTCTGAGTCCCCCCCAGAATAAACTGTTTAATTGGATTTTTCATGAGATATTAGAATGGTGTCCAAAATTACAAATGCATCCAGCTGTGGTATACTTCAGTAGACATTTAATTTGCCAGGTAGCAAATTAAATGTATATGGGGTGTTGAGCAAGAAAATAATTGATTGGCTCACCTGCATCTGTTTACACGTTTACAGTTTAGTGTTAGACACCCAATTTAACTTGCATGTAGATGCTATGCATTAGATGCACAGGTGAAATTGTAGTTGCTGGTCTACACCAACCCTATGAAAGAAGGCAAGATATGGTGTACTAAAGAAAGCCTTTAGAGAGGTTCCCTACTATATACTGAAGGTGTATGCATGGTACCTTTTCCCTAACCTGAAGGAGAGCGCTGTGTGGCTCAAACGTATGTCTCTTACTCCCAGAAATTGGTCCACAAAATGATATTTACCTCACCTTGTCTTGCTAAGAGCCTAGGAGTGACATGTCTACACCCCCCATGCATATAGTTGCTACAGCTCTCCTAAACTCATTAAAGAGCTGTATGAATGTCATCAGCCTCAACATGCCCAATATATGCATGGTAAATTATGCATGAAATTAAGAGTGTAGCTCCACACCACATTTACTGCCCGCAGTGGTAGAATGCCTTCAACAACGCCCTACGTGCTCTGCATGGAATAAACATGGCCCTAGCTTCCTTGTACCAAATTAAACGCTCCCGGAGCTGCTAGGCCCGTTACTATCCGTGGGGCAGAACGTTGAACCGTTTGTGCCATGAGGCACGTTAAACACGCATGTAGATGCTCTGCATGAATGAAGCCCCGGAGAGGTCACATGCAGGGAGGGACGCGCCCCACTGTAAACGGGGGGGGAGAGAGGCGCTCCGGATTAAACATGTAGCGCGGGTACAGGGCCCGAGGTCACGCCCGCAGGGTCTGCATTACACACGCCTGCAGCAGTGTGCCCCCAGCCACATGGCGCAGCTTCGCGCGTGCACGGCCGGGCCACGCGGCGGCGGCTGCCCACTGCCAGTAGGAAGCCCGCTCTCCGTGCCCCGTAGCTGCCCCGCCCCTTGGACTGTACTATTCCACCTTGGGCCGTACCATCCTGCGGCAGCGGCGCGGGGGGGCGGAGCTGCTGCTGCTGCAGCCCAGCCGGAATTAGCGGAGGCAGGCGCAGCAGGCACTGCTGGCTTGTCGGCGTCCAGCTCGGAAGGCGCGGCTCCCCCGTCTCGCTTCTTCCGTCCCCCCGCCCGCTGGGCCATGCGCGGTCCCGCCCGGCGTTAGGAGCGGCCCGGAGCGCGGTTGGCTGGCTGGTTGGAAGCTCCCTCAGGTAAGCGGGCCCCGCGGCCTCCCCTGCCCACCGCCGGGCCTGGGCAGCGACTCTCCGCACGCAAGGGCCCAAGGGGGGCCGCCAACAGGGGCGGGGCGGTGGTGGCCGCTGCCCCCCCCCTCCCCCAGTGGTGGCCGGGCCTGGTGCGGTGCGCGCGCAGAGGCCTGCGGAGGGGCTGCGGCGCCCCGAGCTGGGGGTTGTTGGGGGGGGGGGGGCTGATGTGGCGGCCCCTAAGGTGTGTGTGTGTGGGTGTTATTGGGTGTGGCCCGTAGGCGGGGGGCGGTGTTTGGAGGTAGGTGGCGGAGGATCCCCCTTGATGCCGGGAGTGATGCGGGCGGTTGGGGCTGCTCCTCTGAATAATATGTGGAGGAGGCGGGGGGCGACGGGAGAGCAGCCTCCCTCCAGGGGTGGGCAGGGAGCGGGGAGTCTCCTTGTCTCGAGAGGCTGGCGCGGCGCCCTCCTGTCTTGTGCCCCAGAGGGCAGCAGGCTCCCCCCGCCGCCCCGGGGAGCTGGGGGCTGAAGCGCTGACTGCCTCCGGTGTTAATGGAGGCTGCGGTTGTGGTTGTATTGAATTACTCATTTTCCTGGAGGAGCGAAGTGGATCCGTGGCGCTGGGGAAGCCCAGCCCCGGTGAGGGTGTTTTTTAAGAAGGATCCTGTGGTCCCTGGGTCTTTCAAGCCAAATGCCACTAAAGCAATTGACACGTTTCAAGGCAGGTGAGCGGGGTTACTCAAACCCCCTCAATGTGAGAGACCCCAAGTGTTCCAGACCTTAGCCTGCATTTCTAAGGGGTAGGAAGTGGGGCTGAGCTGTACAAGGCCTTCCTTTTCTCTAGAACATGCAGCCTGAAGCTCCTCTCCCTGAAGCATAAGCAGAGCGTTTCATGCTCCTTGCAATAACTGGTTTGTTGTTGACATTCCTGGGTAGGAAAGGTTTCAGAACCGCAGACTGAAGTGTTATGGTGTGTTATATGTAACAAACGTTAATGTTAATCAGAGAAACCCGTAGATTGGAGGAACAAAATATCCTCTGGCTAGGGGACCCACTCTGTACTAGGAAGTCGTTGCCATGTTGCTGACAATGGTTATCAATAATGGGTTCAGTATTGAAAATGATGTGACTGCTGATGCAGATGGGGTATAGCACCCTTTGAGTAATGACACTGAAAATGGCTTTGTCACATCAACACTAGCAGCTAAGCCTACCCACTTCATTGTCAGTAACAGATCAATTTCTATTTTTAGATGTTTGGAATAGATAGGGAAATCTCCCTTCTCCCTGAAATGTAAGACAGTGAATTATATTTGTTTTTTGGCATTTAGCAAAAGTATAATCTGCTAATGGAACCGCATACTTTTTTTTTCCCCTATGGGGGGATTATAGCATAGTGCTAAATCTTGAAGTATCACTTCAGGTCTCCAGAAAAAGTGCTTGCAACTCCTTTCTGTTAATTAAATGGCATATGTGTATTGCACTTATCAATGCTATTGAGCTATGTTGCTAACTTTTAGAACCAAATTCCTTTCTTCCACAGAAACTTGGTGTTATCCTAGGGATAAAAGTAAATATAGACACCCAAAATTTTGAATCTTGTAAAAAAGTCTTAGGAAATTTTGGTTTGGTCTACATTGGAAAAAAATTGTCAAAAACCTGCCATGTGGTTGAGCATCGGTAAATTGAAAGTTATGCTGCTTTAGTGCTACTTGTGTTTAATCCAAAAGAGGTTTCTTGCCTGCCCTGCTGTGCTAGGGCGAGCTCCTGAAGAGTTACTTTAGGTTCACAGTAGGAGAGTGGAAAAAGGAAAGTCTGTTCACAGAATTCCATTATATATGTTGAGAGTGATGCAAAAAGATATATAGCAATATGTTAGTAGAGAGAGCTATTAGTTAATGCTGGTGTACCCAGTTGGCTCACTAGGAATTGCATATGCAGTCCTGGCCTGCGGTAACAAAAAATCTTGATAAAACATGCACTTTTAGTTGGGTAAATCCTTTTAACGAGATGTACATTTTTAGTGTTTGTTGCAATCAGTTAATGTGGGAGGCTTATGCACAACCTAACCCTACAATGGCTATTTGCCAGTCAGTTTATATTTCTACAAGGTTACCTTTTCTTTATTTGGGGGAAAAGTACAGGTCTGTCTTATTTTACGCTGGGGTTACGTTCCGGGGTTAGCGCGTAAAGCGAAAACCGCGTATAGTCGAAATCCCATTGACTTTAATGGCGGGCGGAATCGCCCGCACTACAGACACAGTACATAAATTGCTTTTTTTCTCTTTTTTGTGTGTGTGTTTTTTTGCCGACCGCGCAAAGCCGAAATCGTGCATGTTAAATGCGCGTAAGATGAGACAGACCTGTATGTGAACAGACTAAAAAGAAATGGAGAAAATGTATGTAGAAATGTTTTAGTATTTCTGTAATATGAGACTAGTAGTATGACAAAATTAAATTTAAATTGAAAAAAGCCCTAAGGTGTATAATTTGTTGTTTTTAAACCAGTGAAAGTATTGCCCCAGTTCTCATAAATACATATCTGAAGTACACACATTTTGTATGATTACACGTGCAAATTATGAAAGCCTTGATTTGAGATTCAAAATTAGCTGTATATTGAAAATCCTATCCTTATGTCAGAGGTCCAAAGCACATTACCGAATTTCCTGTTTAGCCCGATTTTCAGGACGTGGGATGTTTTCTTGAGTAATGATCAGGTCATTAAATACTAGATTTTTGGCCACAGTGTTTAAATAAATTTAATTCTGTATACTTAGTTTTAGCCTTTTCATTATCCAAACTTTCTTCATGTTCCTTAGATAGCTTTATCTGCTGTTTAATTTGTCTGTCTGTCAAATTCTCCTGAATTCTGAAAAACTGGGATTGTTATTGTGATTCTTAGAAGTCTCCCTGGAAAAACTTAAATATTTTTGGTCTGTAGAACTGTGTACATTGGGTAGCACTCTTGTAAGAAGGATTGTTACAGCTTTGTAGCATTCCTTAAAGAAGTATGACTGTAAAAATTGTAAAGGTGATATTGGAAATAAATGTAAAACCTGTACACCATATTGTAAATCTTGCTCAGTTGTTACTGTCTTCTCTGCCAAAACTGTAAATCAGGCCCTTGAATAAATCCTAAGGCATGGTCAGTTGATTTGCTGCTTCTAATTTTAGAAGTCAGTTCAAAAAGCCTTGTCAAATTGGTGGTAAATCCAGTGTCTGTGGTGAAGTGACATTTGACGCTTTCATTATTGTGCAGCATAAACATTTACCTAGAGAGGTACAATGCTAATGCAGAGCTTTTTTTTTTTTTTTTTTTTTGTTTTTTTTTTTTCTTCAGAACACTTAATCTTGTTAATATCAGTGGACAGGTTAATGCAAACCCTGAATGAATTTAATTTATTTTTATAAAGCATGGATAACACTACAGTGATCTTGAACAATTTAGAAATTCTCTCTAGAGCCCACCAAAAAATGAACCCCCCCTTCTTCATATGGCAGATTAAGTTTGAGTCCCTTATATCATCTTGCTCAAATATATAGTTTGGTATACTTATCTGTCTATGTGTGTGTTCGTGTGTGTGAAACTTCTGTGTTTTGCAACCTAGTGTTTTGTAATAGGATTTGTGTGAAAGATGTTAAACAGAACTAATTGAATAATCATGAACACATAAATGTATACTGTTTAAGGGGAAATGAAATTTTGTGGTATCTGATATTGAGTATGGTAGAGAGTATAATAAAACTTTCCAGGTTACATACAGCAGTGCTGTTCTATAAAGTCTCAGTTTTCATTTACAAAAAAAAAAATCTCTCCTGTTATGGAGAACTTTCAAAAGGTGCTCTGAATGTAAACCATGCTGCAGTGTCTTGAGTTTGCAGAGAGCCTGAAACAAATGCTTTGAAGTTTGAACTGCCCTATTCATTTCATTGAGTGCTAAGTCAGATGTCAGTGATACTTTAAATGTGAGTGTTATTTTACAGCTCATCAGAGATAGTAAGCAAAGAGAGGAAGTATCACATTATGAAGATCTACACTAACATTTGCCAAAGTATGAGACTGGAAGGACTGGGGATGGAGGTGGAAGAGCAGAACTAAAAATTAATATGGGCAGGCCTTTAATCACAGATGGTAGGATTTTTGGGGCAGGGGAAGGGATTGGTTTCATTTTTCTGAAGAGGGACTTGACTTTCAAAAGTTTGAGAAATGTTAACATAACATAACATGTCTTCACTGGCAATGTTAAAGCGCTGCCGCTGCAGCCTTTTGTAGTTGCAGCATAGTGCTGGGAGAGAGCTCTCCCAGCGCTCTTAAAAACCCTCACCTCCACGAGGGGTGCAGCTACCAGTATTGGTGCACTGTCTATACTGGCACATTACAGCGCTGCAACTTTCTCACTCAGGGGTGTGAAAAAACACATCCCTGAGCGCTGCAAGTTTCAGCCCTGTAAAGTGCCAATGTAGACAAGCCCTAATTCAATTACTAAAATACCTGCAGTGTGTCACTGGGTGAAATGTCTGCAAAGAGTTAGAAAGGAGAGGGAAGAATCATAGAATCGTAGGATGGAAGGGACCTTGAGAAGTTATCTTGTCCAGTCCTCTGCATTCATGGCAGGACAAGTATTATTTATGTCTCAATTAAATGTCCCAATTAAAAGGCTGAGATTCTTTTGCCCTATCTAGAGCATGAATTTAGTCTCTTAAAGGCAAACTTTGTTCCCCAATTTGAAGAAGCCATTGCTTCACCCCCTACTTCAGGTATTGGATCTCAGACAAGTCTTAATCATAAACGTTTTGCACAAGGCAACTGCTTCAGGCTAATTATGCAGAGTTCAGCACTGCCATTCTAAAGTAGTATCAAAAACTATAATTTTAAGTTGAAATTTCCATTTAATATCCCTTACAAATAAAAATTGAGGTTAGTTTTAACATGCTTCTTAAATGAGGTTGAGGAACCAGGAGCAACTCCTGATGGTCACTTTCTACTTCTATATTTTCAATGGGCAAACAGGCCCATCATGGTAAAATGCAGGAGCCACTGGACTCTTTCTCATCCCACAAAGAAGAGGAAGATTCAGGATCCTCAGAGGATAGGAAGAATAGTTTTTATCGAGTAGCTGGTAGCATGCATATCTCTTTCCTCTTGCCCAGGTGTCCATAGTAGGGTATAAAATTACAGGAAACCTAATTTGCAGACAAAGAGTAACATTTACTTCAACAGTTTGCCCCTTAAAAATACCAACCAAGACATGAATTATAAGTGATGTAACTTGTGTATATAGAAGTTTTGGGACTAAAAAGTGCAATCTAAATACAAGATACTCCATATTAGAAAAGCAAAAATTGGCTGCCATGCTGTTTAAAAACCTCCTGGACTAAAAACTCTCAATCATGTTATGACAGATTCATATCTGTGCAGCTAGATATGTTTCCCCAAGTCTTGAGCTACTACTGAAGAGAGTGCATTGGAGAACCTTAAATAGTTCACAGTTGCATATATCTTTTGAAATGTTTACCACTGCTTTCTGTTTACCAGTACCTCATGGCATTCTGACCCAAAGCAATTAAAATCCTGTTCTAACTTTCAGACATTAAGGGCCATATTGTACCCCTTGATCTATATGTGGACAGGACCCTCTGCATACTGATCATGCTCCTCCTACAGAGAAAGGAGACATCAGCTGTCTCTGCAGCAGCATTTTCCCACCACTCCATCCACCATCTTTGGACCCAGTGGATGATTCTCTTGTGATTCTCACAAGAACAATGAGAGGAGGGCCAGGGGGATATGCATTATCCTTCCCCCTCCATCTATACCAGTTCTGTAGAGTTCCCAGTGTAAAGTCATAAAACTGGAGGCTGTATTACTTTTCCATGGATAGCCTCCATGGTGGGGAATGGTCCTGTCAGTGCAGTTCAGATTGAGCTCTGCTCTCAAGGAGTAGGCAGGCTTCAGGGCTCCAGAACATACTAGAAACAGAATCTCTGTATGGGTGATTCTGGCCTACTATAGAACCTTTGATTCACAGGGTTTACAGGTGCCCCATGTGGCCTGTTTTGTCTTGTTCCACAGTGCAGGAGGTCACAAACAACTTGGGATTGAATTTTGCATAGAATCTCATGGAAATTTCTTTTAAGTTCCACTTTGGTATTTCCTCCTATGGGAGGAGGCAAAACCAGGGTCTTAGAATGTAAGCTCTTTTGCGTAGAGACCTGTCTTCTGTATGTGTTCTTTGAAATGTAGGATTTATTCAGCTGAAAAATATCCTTTACAAAATAGAAATTCAGCCCAAGTGATGCTATATTAGAATGTAGCACGTTTGTCCTTTAGGATGTAGGCCTTACCATGTGTCACCTGTTTTAACTTCCTTAAGTCTTGGCTACTATAATGTGTTCTGTGAATATATCTGCACTTCAATTAAAAATCCATAGCTAGCCTGTGCCAGCTGACTCAGGTTCACAGGGCTTGGGCTAAGGGACTGTTTAATTGTGGTGTAGATGTTGAGGCTATACCTGAGGTTTAAGACTCTCCCACCTTGCAGGGCCCTATATTCTGGGCTCCAGGCTGAGCCTAAACTTCTACACTGTAATTAAACAGCCCCTTAACCCAAGTCCTAGTCAGCTGGTATGAGCTGGCCGCAGGTTTTTAATTGCAGTGTAGACAGACATATGATATGAGTAAGGCCCTAACAAATTCACGGTCCGTTTTGGTTAATTTCACAGTCATAGGATTTTAAAAATAGTTCGTTTCAGATGTTTACATATGGGGATCCTGCCCCAAAAGGGAGTCGTGGGGGATCACAAAGCTATTTTACGGGGGGGTCATGGGATTGCCACCCTCACTTCTGAACTGCTGCTGGTGGGGATGTTACCTTCGGAGCTGGGCAACGCCTAGCTCTAAAGCCAGTAGTGCAGAAGTGAGGGTAGTCTGGCCTGGGGTGGTCGTCACTTTTTTGGGGGGCAGGGCCGGCCTTATGAGTGGATGACCTCCCAGGGTCGGGGGGCACCATAGTTCCCTTTCCAGCCAGCCCCAGACCCCTTTAATCCCAAGCCTGAAGCTGGGGAGGGGCAGGGCAGGGGGCACCCCAGCTGGGGGCTCCTACTGTGTGCTGGGCTCCAGCTGCTAGTCCCAGTAGGGCTAGGGAGGGATGGGACTTCCTCTTCCCCTGCATGGGCTGGGACTGGGTCAGACGCACCTCTGGGACAGGGCCGGATTAACCTTTTGTGGGCCCGGCGCCAAACATATATGTGGGCCCCAATGGGAGCAATGGAGCATGGCGTGGGGCGGTCGGTACCTGGAGCGAGGGGCTGGCCTGGGGCAGTGGGGCTCGGTGCAGCCCTGTGCGAGGGCACTGTTTACAAATCGTCAGCTGCCAGATGCTGCCAGTGTGTCTTTACTCCTTGGGGGCGGACCCATGCTGTGCCACACAGACCCCGCTGCCCTACACTCCCTGACTCCCTATGCCCAGCACCCATTGCTCAGAGACCTCATAGAGACCCCTGTGCCTAGCACCCCCCCGAGACCCCACCACCACAAATGCCCAGCACCATCCCACAGCCCCATTGCAACTGCTCTGCACTCTGCACAGAGCCCTCACTTACTAGCACCCCTAAACACACAGATCTCCCCCACCACCAAGTGTCCTTCCCCACAGCCTCACCACCACAACTATACAGCGCTCCACACAGACGCCCCACTGTCCAGCACATCAACACACACAGACCTTCCCCACTGCCCAATGACGCACCGAGACCCCCACTGCCTAGCACCCCAAAACACACACATCCCTCACTGCCCAGTGTCCCCCCGTCCCCTCAGAGACCCAGTCCCCCATGCCCTGCCCCAGCCGCACTCATCGGCCCTGCTGGGAGGTGCTTGTGTCTGCTGGGCTGAGCTGGCAGTATGGCCTGGGCTGGTCCTGGGGCAGGAAATCACTCCGGTCCAGCCCCTCGGGAGCAGCACAATCAGCCAGGCAGAGGAGGAGCAGGGCCTGCCTGAGCTGGGTTCCCTCAGGACTTACTTGCCTGGAGGGGCCCAGCCATGCCCCTCACACTGTACCCCCTCCCTCCTGGCTGAGACTGGGTTAGCTTCTACCCCAGTCCCAGACGGCTTGGCTCTGGGGAGGCAGGCGGGGCTGCTGGGATCCTTTCTGGAGCTGCACTGGGGTCCAGCCAGGGGGCGGAGAGGAGCCCTTGATCGGCGGGTTGAGAGGAGCAAGTGGTGGGCGGGGCCAGGGGTCAGAGACGAGCCCTTGGGTGGTCGGTGAGCGGGCCAAGAGGAGCATGCGGTGGGCGGGGTGAGGGGTGGAGAGGAGCCAGTGGGCAGGCAGGGCCTTGGGGTGCAAGCTGGCCAGGGCCCCTTCTGAGCATGGGCATGGCGCCACTGGCACCATTGTAAACGCAACACTGCTCTGGGAACTGGCTGCAGGAAGCTCTGCAGCTGTGCTGCCTCCACCCTCATTGAAGATGGCGTATCCCTGGAGCTTCTTATTCTGTGGTGATGGTTGCTTTATTTATAAAAGGGCATTTTTATTGCAAAATAGAATTTAAGGATTATTTGTAACTTTAAGTACATCAGGAAGTCAGAGTGACTCTGGTTACTCTTTACATCATAATTTAGCAAAGAGATTGAGGAAATTGCGGAGAATCTAAATGATTTTTGCCCTTATCACAGAAGTTTGTGAGAAAATGTATTTCGTGAGGATAGTGACAGTGAGTTGCTGTGAGAGGTATAAAATTTGTGGAAATCTTCAACAGCAGTAAGTCACTAAGACTGGTGGGATTAATCCAAGAATTTTGAAACAATTGAACAACAACAATAGCTGAACCCTAATTTAAAAACAAAATATTTTGCATTTTAAAACTGTAGCTCTCGGATACCACTGTGACAGTGATATGAATGCCTAGGTAACTGTCAGGATTCAAGAAGGGTCAGAGTCATGGCATGGAAAAACTCATTTGTCCAGAGGGAGTACGTATTTTGCCTCATGCTGTACTGGAATAGAGGCTCCTGGCTCCTTTGTCCTGTGTGTTGGGGATGGGGAACAAGCAGTGGAGCAGTCCAAGTATTGCTGCTCCTTTAATATGAGGGTAGGAAGCTGAGCAGTCTCTGAGCTGCTCACTTTTTTTTCAGGAGAGGTGGGAGAGAGTGGAGCATCAAGAGCTACTGTCCTTTTGCAGAACAAGAGAGAAGGAGTGGTGCTGATGCATCATCTCCTTTGGAGAGGAGATAAGGGAAGACCAGAGAAGTGGAGTCCTTAATGCCTTTCTTGAAGGAGAGGCAGAGCAATGGTGTATGTGGGAGAAGTGTTGCTGGGAGGCTAAGGGCATCCTGCATATCCCAGAGCCCTGCAAAGAGGCACCAGGTCCCAATATTCATTTGATGGGTAGTTGTTGGTTGGTTTGTTTGTTTTTATTTGAAGGGGGGGGGATCTCAAATTCATTAATGGGCATGTGAGTAAAATACCAAAAGTAATTAATTTAGGGGTTAGGGGGAGAGCCCAGAATTAATTTACTGTGGTGTTTGAGAGGGAGAACTAGATGGGTGTTATGGTTGACTTTATAATATTGTACAGTAAGTGGTTTATGAGAGTCCTACACGTTCTGAAGCATTATGTACAAACCACTGCTGCAGGCAGGATGCAAGGACATTGTTTTATTCTAATACAGTTCCTGTATGAACAATAATAACATTTATTTTAATAAATAATGTGCTGAGCCTGATTTTTTTGAGGTGCTGAGTACAAACAGCCCCCATTGATTTCAGCTGGAGTTTTGGATGCTCAAGACTTCCTAAAATCAAGGCCCACAAAATGCAAGAGAAGCTTATGTAAATCAAAACTGGTGCGAGCAAAGATTATATGGTTACAATGCATGTTTTCCCTAAAAGTGTGACGTGTCCTAAATGCAGAAGTTCAAAAACCAGTTTACTACAACTTCATGATTTTCTTGCTTTATAAGTTAGGAACATGACATTTCAACTTAGCTTCTTCAAGGTGGAAGTAATCTTTGAAATCGATTGGAGTACACTGTAGCTAGCTTTATTTATCTTTACAGAACAATACTTTATTATATTATTTAAGCACTGATGGTGAGCTCTGTCATGTCAAAGACAGAATCCTTGGAGTTTACAGTCTTTAAGTGTCCAGTCTGGTGACCCCTTATGAGTTCTTTTCTTGTGTGATTAAAGGTTTGCAGCATCAGACCCAAAAGGTCTCCTTTAGAATGTAAAATAGTAATCGTACTTGTAATGTGACTCTTTTCTGAAACAAGAAACCATAAAACTTCCTTTTAAAAAGTTGTTGGTCTACTAAAACTTAGAATACCATCTACATGTTTTTTATTCTTTTTTTATTCCCAGATGACTGTTACATGCAATTTTTAATGTTTGAATAGGTAACACTTTACTATGTCCATTCATACTTTGTTTAGATGATGCGAGGAATGTTGTGAAAGGACTTCGTTTTTTTTCTGCAGCCTTTTTTCAAAATATTTGTAATTGATAAGCATTTCTGTGAAGCTCATCGCCATAGGACCTGAGAATATCTTAAACATTAACAAATTTATCCTCCTAAAGCAGCCCTTTGTGATAGGGACTGAGGCACAGAGATTAAATGGTTTACCCAAGATTGCACCAGAAATCTTTGACAAATCTAAAATAGAACCCAGATCACCTGAGTCTCAGATTGGAGTATTTTAACCACAAGGCCATCCTTCCTGTCATCTTTATGCAAGCAATCATGATAATTTGTGGCCTATCAAGTGAGTTAGCTGTACACAATAGTTGAGTTGAGGGGAAACTGGATGTTACCGACAATCTTAGTGAAATGGTAGCGCACCCATCTTAGGAAAAGTTAGGCTAATAGCTACTTTTCTGCAGTTGAAAGTGTTTAGATACAAGATTAGAATATACTAAATTTATATAATTTTTCTTTTTACCTGATAGCTACTCCCAGCAATATTCTACTCCTTCCCTCAGAACCTCCTGGCTGCTGCAAAGATATAGGGAAGAAAGATATGTCTGCTATTCCACCCATTCCCAGCCTCTGTTTTTTTGGGTCATTCTCCTCTGTGAATAAGTTCATGCTCGTTCTCCCATGTGAATAAGTTTGCTGTTGCTCATAGTTTTCCCAAACAGCAGCTGCATGAAATTGAACATCAGCAGAAATTGATGTCATCGGTTCCTATGCTCACTAGAGGGTTTCCCGCTTGAGTGTGGGTGAATGGATGTTTGGATCCCTGCATATTGACATAACTAGAACAAGAAGTGTGAATAACCTATTTAAATCTAAAAATTTCACAGTGAAACCTCTTTAGCATTCCCTAGCCTATAAATCTTGACCTGTAAAAAAGTATACAAAACATACACGAGAAGAGAAACAGTAATAATAATCTTATAAAGTAAGCCTGTGCCTACACTAACTTCTTCCTAAAATTTCCTTTTGTTGCTACCATTGGTTAAGGTCTACTATTGTGGCAATAAAGGCAGGTGCTAGTGTAAACTGGCTGCTTAACACTTCTACTACTAGATAGTCTGGAGCTGCTCTGGATATGTTTAGCTGAGACAAAGGTTAAAATTGGTTGGTTTGCACTAGTGCTGCCACCTGTGGGAGCAATGTTAGACAAATGTAGGCAGAGAAGAGGCTAGTGGAGACAGTCTAAAAGTCTGGAGTGATGGTTCTGAAATAAATCCTCAATTAAGTTATCTTGTTCATCGGCAGTGGTAAATCTAGCTTTCTGTGCCTGGTCTAATTAGGGGTATAAACTTCTTGTAAAACTTTTTCTTTTCTCATGGCAGGAATGCTTTGTGTGTCAAGTTTCAATTTTGAAGACTTTGTTTAAAGAAATTAGACCTTTACTCAAGGTATGAGAACTTTCCTCACCGGCAAAACTTTTAGAGGTACCAAATAAGATTGTTTAACACAGAAAAATTGACTAATTTAAAGGGTAGGCTCATATTTCTGAGTCACAATGGTCTTACATAGTTTATATAATCTCCCTCTACACCACTTTAGAGGCCAAATACCTGTGTGTTTGAGTTCTTATTTATTTTTGAAAGTTTTTTTTGTTTCCTGCACACTAGAATATTCTTGTACCAAAACCTCAAACCATGTTTTTGAACTATTTAGTTCAGATAAAGATTTTGCAGGTTTTTTCTTTGGAGGCTTTAAGTTCAACCTTCATTGTCTGTTTTTGCCTCTAGCTTTGTATAAGTCAATTTTAATTTCCAGTGTATGAGGAGCCTACAGGATGGATTCCAAATAAAATTTCATTTTTCCTCATGGCCCCTGCAGAAGATAGAGCAGAACTTATGTCAGCCCTACTTTTGAGTATCAGAGTTTGAGGGTTGATGTGTAAAGCTGTTGATGCTGAGTACCTCTTTCATACCTCCATCCCAGCTGACATGTAGGAATCTGTGGCAAGAAATTGTCTGCCTCTTCTGAACTCCTTGGTTTTTAAAACAAAAAACAAATATCAATCCGCAGAGCACTGAGTAAAATGACCAGAAAAAAACCCTACTGCTCTGAACCCCCAAAAATAAAATCTAGGTCACAGAGATATTACTAGCAAGACATGGGCAGGACTATAGGAGGAGAAACTTCTTCCTATGATATAGCAGGTAAGTTCAAAGTGGGGTGGAGGAATATTGCATTGTGTCTTCTCCTGCTTTGTGTGAGCAGGAAAAGTCAAAATGAGACCTGTGTGGATGAGGATACTGTTACATACTCTAAATGGTGCTATTCCCCAGACTTCAGAAAAAGTTTAGGTGGTTGAAGACAAGGAAGGGAAGTCATTAAAGGGGTGATCTAGATCAGGGGTCGGCAACCTTTGGCACGCGGCTCGCCAGGGTAAGCACCCTGGCGGGCCGGGCCGGTATGTTTACCTGCTACGTCCGCAGGTTCTGCCGATTGTGGCTCCCACTGGCTGCGGTTTGCAGTCCCAGACCAATGGGGGCTGCAGGAAGCGGCGGCCAGCACATCCCTTGGCCCGCGGCGGCCGCCACTTCCCGCAGCCCCCATTGGCCTGGGACTGTGAACCGTGGCCAGTGGGAGCCGCGATCGGCAGAACCTACGGGCGCGGCAGGTAAACAAACCGGCCCGGCCCACCAGGGTGCTTACCCTGGCGAGCTGTGTGCCAAAGGTTGCCGATCCCTGGTCTAGATAATACTTAGTCCTGACATGAGTGCAGGGGACTGGACTAGATGACATCTCAAGGTCCCTTCCAGTGCTACAATTCTATGATTCCTGACCAGGGATAGTCAGCTATATGGATGTAGATGGTTGGTAGCAGCAGACCAAAACTGTACATAAAATATCTATAAAAGTTAAAAAAAAACAAAAAAAAAAAACAATTAAAACGCTGTTCATCTAAGAGTTTGAACAAATTTCTTTTCCCGAAAACTGTAGGGAAAAACTTCATGTCAGCTTGTAAGCTAAGGTAATAAAACTCTTTTTTAAAAGATTGAAGTGGAAAGTCCAGAGTTCCAAGCAAATAGCTAAATTAATCAAGGAATTTCCAGTGTTGGCAATTCTCATCATTTTATCATGAGTTCTTCAATATTTTGGTATGCATTAAAGCCCCAGCTGCTGGAATTGTGAGATTGCGAGTCTCACCCTAATGGTTGCGGAGAAAAGCTGAAAAATGCAAAGCAAATGTACCCTGAAAGTTCAAACCAGAAGACAAATAATACATTTTATTCTTTTTAAGCCAATGTCATGATTTTTGAACACTTGAGGTTGGCAGTACTGCATCCGCTTCCATCCATGATTCAATCTTTATAGTTTGTCTCAATCTATTTTGATTTTAATTTAGAAATTAACTTTGCACAAAACATTATTCCTCAGAAACAGTACCCATGATATATTTTGAAGCTTGATGCATGAAGAAATACCTCTTATGCTCACTAATAGAAAAAAGCCAGCTGGTAAAAGCTGAAATAGCACAGAAATGCACTTATTTGCATCATAAAGTTATGGGCCAAAGGGACTTGGACATATTTTGTAGCTCTAAATGTTGATATATAACTCTCTGTGTTGCATATTGGTACTAATATATTTGTAGTGTGTAAATATATTTTATCTTTCATAGTTTGAATTTAGCTAAAATTAATTAGTGTGTTTTCAAGTACAGAGTTAATTGCTCTATTGTAGATGTATGAAATGTGGCTGAAGGGGGGGAAATATTCTTTGTAAGAAGTTCATATTTTGTTTCCCTTGTTTTGTGATTAGTACTTGATTTTTGGGAAGTTCAGATGTATAGCTGTAGGGGAGAGGTGGTTTTAGTGGGCTACACAGCCGCAAGGAAATGCCCGCTTTCATAAGGAGAGACTAAATAGCTTTGAGCCACTATTTAGGTTTTCAACTCTGAAATTAGCTTTTAAAATGGCATCAGGTTCTCCCTCTCAAACTGGTACTTTTGCTTGTCAGAGTCTAGAGCTCCTTGACCATCCTGAATGCCTGGCTCTCAGAACCCTCCCAAACAACTGGATAGCTCACCCTGTCTCCTTTGAAGGGGCTAAGATGAGCCCAGGGTGAGCTGTGCCTGCCTCTTAAAGATATTAAGTATCAGAGGGGTAGCCGTGTTAGTCTGTATCCACAAAAACAACAAGGAGTCCGGTGGCACCTTCAAGACTAACAGATTTATTTGGGCATGTGTAAAAAAACCCGAAGTTTTAAAAAAGATATTAGGATGTGACACCTTTAAAAGCACCCCAGAGTACATGCACTAGTCTAACTTCTATCCCCCTTCCCTTTTTTTCATTTATCTACACTTGTCAGAACCAAAAACAGTGCAGAGGTGATTTTTTTTTTAAATAGTCTATTGTGCCACAGTGGATCCTTCACTTGGGATAGAAACTACAGAGGATGGCCACAGATGTGGTAACTGCTTCATCTTTTCCCCTCATATGATAGGGTATGATTCACAATTTAGTAAAGAGAAGAGATCCGGCATACGTGACTCTTTCAAAATGCAAGATTCAAACTTATGGTTAAGTTACTTGTCTCATGCTGAAACTGAAGAACTGAGTCATGTTATGTTTTTATAATAAGCATTTTCCCAACCTTTTTATGTATAAATGATTCCGTTTGGTATGACTTAAGATGTTTGGAACAAGAATCTAGAGCCTCTCTTTTTGCATTTAATTTTGGCATCTGAAGTAGGCTGGAACACCCTTACTATCTGGTCACAGGATTTAACTCTTAGACCAGGGGCCGGCAACCTTTGGCACGCGGCTCGGCGAACCTGCGGATGCGGCAGGTAAACAAACCGGCCCGGCCCGCCAGGGGAGCCGCGTGCCAAAGGTTGCCAACCCCTGTCTTAGACCTTGTCTACATGGGAAAGTTTCACCTATATAACCTAACATGAATTTAAATTGATTTAACTAAATCAGTGCCTACTTGTGTGGATGATGCTCTTACTTGAGTTTAAAAATGGCTTTTCCTTATTTTTAGCTTAAACCTGTTCCCAATCAATTTAAGTTATACCAGAAAAAAGCCAAAATTGATCAGGAATAGGTTTAAGCTTTTTTTTAAAAAAAAGAAAAGCCATTTTAAAACCTAAATAAAAGCATCAGCCATACAGGAGTTTGCATACATTAGGTAAAGATTAAACCGGTGTAACTTTCTCCTATAATCAAGGCCTTAGGTGAAAGTGAATGCATTATTTAATTTTAGTTGAGATATTGAAGGAATGAAAGATGCATAGAATATATATATATATATATATATATATATTTTTTGGAACTTTCTCTTCTCTTCCTCCCCCCCTCCCATCTTGAAATTGTAACCGGACTCTCTTCTCTCCCATAACCAGGCAAGTAATGCTAAAATAGAATTTGAATAACTATTTCAGAAGTTAATGAAACAGGAATACATTTAAAATCACAATTTTTCTTTCTAGAGTTTCATCAATACATGTAAAATAAATTAGTACTGTAAGGAAGCTTCAGTTAAAACTTCCTTTTAGCATAATACCAGCTTTATCCAGGGAATTTCTATTAGGAAACAGACTCCTTATTTTTCGGCAAGAAGGTTGCCTGCACTTCAGGCTAACAATTGACAGTATTGTACAGATTCTTCTTATATAAACACAACCTTTATTTTCCAGAACACTCTGCCAGTGCCATGCTAGTTCTGGAACGTAGTATAGCATCTTGCTTTAGGGGATTTTGCTGCTTTATTTTAGTTGAGGTGATTCTGAAGTATTTTTTGCGGTGATTCTGAAGTATTTTTTGCAAACCACCGAAGAGCCTTTACCCTTAAGAAAAGCTTCTGTTAATTTTTCTACTGTTAAGTGACCTTTTGAAAAGGCTGTGATGCTGCTTGAGCAAACATTTTTTATAATTCTAGAAGACAGATGAGAAGCCATCAGAATGCTTAATAATCATAAATGATAGCTGTAATAGTTACAGCATCCATGTATTCTTAGTAATGTATTGCATAAACAAAAGGGGGATGAAAAATAAGTAGGAAAAAAATTACTTGTCAAAACAAAAAGCCTAATGTCTAATTTAGGAAAATCTTTTGATGGATTTAAACTTGAAAATAATTGACCAAAAAGGTATTTTTTATGTTGTAACCCATAACAAAATCAGTGTTGGTACTTAGGGCAATATATTTGGATAATCAGTAACATGTAAAAAGACAAATGTTTATATCCCCTTGTTTCAGTATCAGATGGTACAGCTGTATACTAAATTTCCCAGCTGCATAATTATGCAAACGGCATAATGCCTCACTTTAACAGCAGTACCATAGAAGTGGGAGTGCGGGGAGGGGAGGGATGATGTTGTAGAAGACTACTTGTATTACACATCTAATTCTTTTTTTATAAATGACTGTTATATAGTAGTACATTGCTTTCAGTGAAATGCATGTAGCTGGTACTGCTGGGCTATGTTATAGTTGCCCTTTGACTAAACAAGAATGTCACTATTCTTCAAAATTAAATGGTCCTGTCAGAAATTGTATATATTCAAGTGAACAGTCACTTTATTGACATGAAACACGTCTTTTTGTTCTAAGATTGTGTACAATACGCTAAAAATGTAGAAACTGACTTCCAGTTTTAAATTGCATACCTGTTTGCACGTTTGCTTTGCGCTCATGCATACATGGTTAAAGAGCTGCTTGACTAGCTGTGTGTGCATGCCAACCCCAGACTTGCTTGAGAATAGTTCTCCATTCAAAATATTTTCTCAGTACTATAAAATAAAAGGTCAATAAACCAGTTTAGTAAATATCACAGGATTGGTTACATTTTTGTTTAAAAAAACAAACCCAAATCTAATTTGTTACTGTTGAAAATCAGTTCAAAGCAAAATGGCTTCTGTCATAATTTGTGTCACTTCAGATGCAGTGCTCTATTCTGTTAAGTAGCATAAATTTGTTGGAGTCACTTCCAGCTCTATCTGAATGTTCTAGTATACAAGTAGTTAAATATTATGTGGCTTGTAATTGTGGTTTTGCTCAGAAAAGTGACTGAATAGCACCACCTTTATCAACATCTGCTCTGTTTTCAGAGTTGTTTCTGTTTGCTAACATTCTTTTCTACCTTTCTACTAAACTGCAGAATCACTTGCTCTGTGAGTGAGCTGGGTTGTCTTGCTGTAACCAACACGATTGTTAAATTCTGCTGCAGAAACATTATTACATGTGGTGATGAGCAAACAAGAAAGAAGAATTGAATTTTAGATCACAAGTTGAGTTTGCAGGGATGGCAGTTAGGAGAAAAAAAACACACTTTTTTTTACTTAAAAACTGAAATGAAGGTGATAGACACCTAATGCTAAAATGTCATTTTTTAAAGGCACCTCTCCGAGTACACTTTTATACAGGACTTTATGTAAGACTCTAATATTGAAATTGTTTACCATTTTCTAGTATTCTTTCCTGAATCAAATATAAATAGGCAATAGATTAGAAATAAAGCCTTCTTTAGACATTAATTTCTAGGACTTCTCTTATGTATGTATGTACTTGGTTTAGGATAGCAAATTTCATTTTAAAAGTAAACTCAAATATCCCTCCTCTTGTGCATAAAATATTAGTTCAGCTACTAATTTTTCTATTCTTAAATATATTTCCACTATGCATGTGACAAAGATTAGCTCAGATTTTGTTTTATCACTTTTCCATAGTTTGTATATATAAAAATAGTATAATTCTGTCTGCCTAATGTTCCAGACTGCTGTTAGTCACTTTTTATGCCATATTTAATCTGTTGTCCACGGAAAATCCTTTCCCAGACCAAAGTCCAGACTTGGAAAGTAGTGCAGTATTCCTCTAAAACTGGATCAAACCAGAAGGTTATCTATGCATATACTATCTTGTACTTTGCAAGTTGCACATATATATTAGGAATCCTAGGTACTTTTAATCTCTTGGTGGGGATCTGGTTCAAATTACCATCTTAGTACCTCTGCAGCTATTGTAACACAATACAAACTTTCCAGTGTCTAGCTGTTTCAGTGTTATATGTTGGAAACAAATTACATAAGCAAAGCTTTTTCATCATGATTATAATTTTTTAAAATATAATTCAAGATTTTGTACCCTTAAACAGAATGAAGCAGGTTTTTTGGGAAAAAATCATTATTTAGTGACTTACCAGAGTCTCTGCGAATCTGTTCCAAACTCTAGTGGGGTTGTGTGGTGGTAAAAATGTGCCAATATGATACATGCTGGAGTTGTGTTAGTGGGAAGCAACGCAATGAAGGGCTGGATGTTGTGGGACCGGAAAAATAAGTAAAGCTAGTCTTGTCTTGTGTTTTCCTCCTCTGAGTACATATTAAATAAACATTTTGTGCAGAATACCTTCTTCCTGCTCTTCCTTAAAATATTTTATACATAAATCTGCATAAGAAATTGATATTAATTTTAAATATGTTCTGCTAATATCCTTCCTCTTAAGAGGCGTTGGTTAATTGTTTCCTGTTTTTGTACCAGAGCTATAATGGAGGCACATTATTTTAAAACACTTCCAAAATGTACAGAAGTGCAACAATAGCTGTGACCTTAGAGAGCAAGGTCACACCCAGGCCCATTTCCTGTTTTGTTCTTGGGGAAACTAAAGGTTTCACTAAATACTGGATAAAACTAAGGAACCATCTATTCTGCAAATGTTGGTGGCGGGTGGAGTGGGGGGTGGAGGAAGTTATGTAAAGTAAATACTTTTAAAAAGTTTAGATCTACGGTGTTAACAAATCACACCATTTAGGATTTGAAGTTTACCTTCTAAACTTTTTTTTATATCTGTTAATTCTTTTCAGAGTATATACAGTGCTTGAATAGGCTCTGGGTTTTCTTTATTTGTGGCTAAATATGGCAGGAATTTCCAATAATGTAGAACTGCACCTCTCAAAACTACGTAATGTTGAATTAAGTTTTGGAGGATGAAAAGGGTAGGGTGTGGTGTGTATAGAGACAGAAGTGTCTGAAGCCCTTACGGTTGGGACTATGTCCTCTGTTTGCTTGTGCAGTGTAAGCTTTATGTTTGCAGATCTTTATTAAAAAAAAGAGAGAGAGAGAGAAAAGAGAATCAAACTTGCAATACAAGTAAAATTAGAAATGCAAAAAGTACCCCCACACTAGCCTTCTTCAGTGCCTTGGGAGTGGCAATCTTCTTTACCAAAAATCTCTCGGCAGTGGAAGTATATCAGTGCATGAGTTGGCATGACTTTATTTTAGCAGAGAGCTGTTGCAGAACTGGAGAAGACTGTTTTAAAAACTCAAAATAATGATTACTTTGTAGTACGAATTTGTATAGCTACTCTAGATCATCAGGGTATTTACTTTAAACAAGTCCTAACTACTGTTCCCTCTAAGTTGCGCATGTGTGCGCGCACACAGATCCTAAACCCTGCGCACACGGCGAAACACCGCGCGCTCAAAAATTTGCACAGAAGAAATTTTTTGCGCACACGGCCTGTCAAAAATTAGAGGGAACATTAGTCCTTCTAATCCAGCCAGAGATTTTGGTTTCTGTAGGCTTTGGTCATTCAGTTGTCATACATAACTTGCTTCCCAAATAAAATCAGGAAAGCTCAATAAGACTTAATTTTTTTTAAAGATTTGTTGAACTTGCTACCCTTTTTGATCTATTTTTTAGAATGTTAAATCCATTCAGACTGAAAGAGGATCAAAATATAAACCAAATATAAATATGGATTCCTGAGTGGCAAGTAAATGATCTTTCAATATTTGTGATTTTAAGGAGTCAAAAACGACTGTGCTAACAGTGCTTAGGTCATGCATAGTTTCACTAAGCTAGGAAGTATTTCACCATTGTGCTGCAGCACATCCTGAATATGTAAACAACTCTATTCATTCTGAGTTGCTGCTTTGCAGTAGTAACTTTCCTTTCCTTCTAATCCCTTCTCAGAGAACAGAAACCTATTTGCCTTGTCAATTTAAATAAAAGTTTATTGAAGATGAGCATGTAAACTACCACTTCACTATAACATTAGTCTTATCAAAATCAAACTGTTACGAAATGTATAATATGGTGGTGTTTCAGAATGGTATTTTAATGTACTGTGAGCATGTTTGCACACACAAGGCGTGACTCAGTCCTCCATATGTTTAGACACAATATTACTCATGTGAGTATCCTCAATAGCTTAAATGGAACTACTTATGTGAGTAAAATTACACGTGCATATATGTCTGCAGGATTGGAGCCTGAATTTGTATAAGTGAGTCATCAATCCTGTTAATTTTGAAAAGTATTAATCATAGTATCTATTAGGGCAGTCAAATAATTTTAAAAAAATTGCAAGATTAAAAAATAATTGCGATTAATTGCAGTTTTAATTGTACTGTACAACAATAATAGATACCATTTATTTAAATATTTTTGGATGTTCTCTACATTTTCAAATATATTGACTTCAGTTACAACACAGAATTCAAAGTGTACAGTGCTCACTTCGTTATTTTTTATTACAAATATTTGCGCTGTAAAAAAGAGAAAAGAAATAGTATTTTCAGTTCACCTCATATAAGTACTGTAGTGCAATCTCTATCATGAAATGCAACTTACAAATGTAGAATTTTTTTACATAACTGCACTCAAAAACAAAACAATGTAAATCTTTAAAGCCTACAAGTTCATTCAGTCCTACTTCTCCAATCACTAAGGTCTTGGCTACACTTGCAGATGTACAGCGCTGTGAGTTAAACCTGCCTTTGTACAGCTGAATAGGGAAAGCGCTGCAGTCTGTCCACACTGACAGCTGACAGCGCACTGTCGTGGCCACATTTGCGGCACTTGCAGCGGCATTGGGAGCGGTACATTATGGACAGCTATCCCACAGAGCACCTCTTCCCATTCTGGCGCCGTGGCTTGTGGGAAGGGGGCGGAGGGGGCGGGGCATTCTGGGTCCTGTCCCAGCGCCCCGTGATGCATCGCTTCACATCCCAGCAATCCCTGTGTTTCCGTCCACATTTGGCGCCATCTTTCAACGGTTTCTGTGCAGCGCGATCTGTGTTCCATTTCGGTCTGCGGGAAATGGAGCCCGAACTGCTGAGGAGTATGCTGACGAGTCTCGCCAGCATGTCACGTTTAGCAGTCGAGCTATTCCTTAAGATCCAAAGTGACAGTGAGGAGTCCGACGATGATAGCGAGTCGCGTAATGCGTACGACACGAAATTGCTTGTGGCATTCACGGACATGCTCAGCACCGTGGAACGCTGCTTCTGGGCTCGGGAAACAAGCACTGAGTGGTGGGATCACATCATCATGCAAGTCTGGGATGACGAGCAGTGGCTGCAGAACTTTTGGATGAGAAAAGCCACTTTCATGGGACTGTGTGAGGCGCTCGCCCTCACCCTGTGGCGCAAGGACACGAGATTGAGAGCTGCCCTGCCGGTGGAGAAGCGGGTGGCTATTGCAATCTGGAAGCTGGCAACTCCAGACAGCTACCGATCGGTCGCGAACCAGTTTGGAGTGGGAAAGTCGACTGTTGGAATCGTGTTGATGCAAGTTTGCAGGGCCATTAATCGCATCCTGCTCAGAAGAACCGTGACTCCGGGTAACGTGCTGGACATTGTGGATGGCGTTGCACAAATGGGTTTCCCTAACTGTGGAGTGGCAATAGATGGGACGCATATTCCTATTCTGGCACCACCCCACCTAGCATCCGAGTACGTTAATCGGAAGGAGTATTTCTCTATGGTTCTCCAGGCGCTTGTGGATCACCGTGGGCGTTTCATTGACATTAACACAGGCTGGCCCGGAAAGATGCATGATGGCCTGTTCGGGAAGCTGCAGGCCGGGACTTTTTTCCCAGAGCGGAAGATCACAGTAGGGGAAGTCGAAATGCCCATTGTGATCCTTGGAGACGCCGCTTACCCGTTAATGCCGTGGCTCATGAAACCCTACACAGGGTGCCTTGACAGTAGCAAGAAACGGTTCAACTACAGGCTGAGCCGGTGCCGAATGACCGTGGAGTATGCTTTTGGCCGTGTAAAGGGCCGCTGGCGATCTCTGTATGGGAAGCTGGACTTGGCCGAAAACAGCATCCCCGCGGTTATATCCGCGTGCTGTACCCTCCATAATATTTGTGAAGGGAAGGGTGAAAGAGTCAGTCAGGCATGGACCTCCGATGTTCAACACCTGGAGGCTGAATTTGCACAGCCAGAGATCAGGGCTATTAGAGGGGCCCAGCAACGGGGCTGCAAGGATTAAGGATGCCTTGAGGGAGCAATTTGAGGCTGAAAACCAGGAGTAATGTCTGGTGCCCTGTGGTTACAATGTTAGTAGGAATCTGTGTTTGCTACGCTGATTTGCAGTGCCTGTTTCCTGGGCTAAGGTATCTTTTACTTTATGCAATAATAAAGAATGTTTTCAAAACCAAAATATCCATTTATTGAAAAGAAAATTCATTTATTGAAAGAAACACAACTGTTTGGGAATCAGAAAGGGCAAGGGGGTGGGGTGGGGAACGGTACAATCACAGATTTGCGTATGTCCTGTCTGGAGTGCTGTTCAATGAGTGCTGCACTTCAGGATGGCTATACTGCATGGTGATGGGGGTTGAGTGCAGAGGGTAAGGGTCGTAGTTTTCAGGGCTGGTTGGTGAAGATACAGGTGTTGGAGGCAGCTGGTGGCGGTAAGAACCCGGATGTTGGGGAAAGTGGGTTGGGGGTGACATGGGGGCACAAGGGAAAGAGTTTTGGGACAAGGGCTGCGGGGGGGGGGGGGCGCGGTAGTGCTCCGCCTGCATGGCTACGAGCGCCTGGATAGAGTCTGCTTGGCGCTCCATGATGCTTATCAGCCGATCTGTGCTTTGCTGCCGGTGCTCCGTGCTTCGCCGCCGGAGCGCTGCATTTTCCTGGCGGATCCTGCTTTCTCTCTCCCTCCACGCCTGCGCTTTTTGATTCTCTGTAAGAGATTGCTGCTTCACTTCTTGCAAAATGTCTTCTTTGCTTTTCTGCGGTCTCTTCCGGTCTTTGCAGTCTCTGAGCCGGTGAAAACACGGACGGCTGAGATCTCAAGGTTGCATCTGTAAAGGCAAAATGCAACACTTAACAGAGGCAGCATTGTTTATGCCAGACAGAGTAATGATTCCCCCGCACTTAAGGAGGGCACACACAGTCAACACAATAGCATAATTTTCCCGTCCCAAAGAGAGCGGACATAACCCACGGGAGCCCCAAAATGGTGAGTAAGGGGGACTGATTGTTTCTGGGCTGTACTGTCCTCTGGGTTTCTGTGCCTTGGGGAGAGCCAACAGGTGCAGGGGGCACCTACACTGAACACTATCCCAACATTTTCCACAGGAGTCCATCCTGGAAGATATCTCACTGCTGAGGGTGACCTGGGAAGCAAGGGAGGGTCTTCTACTGCAATGCGGCTTCTGCCCTGGCCCATATGCAGCTTTCCTGTGTGCAGCAATGGTCCCCCCGCCCCTCGCGGCACAGTGTATCGGACACGTTAGCCTGACTGGGACAAGGACCACAGTGGCTCTCCCAAGATGTGATAGACCACATCAGTGCGCTATTCCGCATCTAGGCATGCATGCAGCCCTAACCCTCCTCTCCTGAAAAACGTCCTTCCCCCCCAAAAAAGCCGCCTACCGGGAACACGCTCTTCTGTTTGTCCTCCACCAAGTACCGGCCGCTGTGACTGGCTACCTTCCTCCTGGCTCGAGAAGAGCTCCTGGCTGCATGCCTCCCCCCCGCCATAGCACCCTCACTCCCGCTGTCCTCCTCCTCCTCCTCCATCTCCTCCTCCCCCCGCTCTGAAGTGTCCATGGTGGTGCTCAGCATGGAGGTGGGGTCACCCCCAAGTATCGCGTCCAGCTCTTTGTAGAATCGGCAGGTCGTGGGGAGAGCACCCGAGCGGCCGTTTGCCTCGTGGGCTTTGCGGTAGGCATTCCGCAGCTCCTTCACTTTAATCCTGCACTGCAGTGCGTCCCGGTCATGGCCCCTTTCCATCATGGCCCTTGATATCTGCCCGAAGGTATCGTAATTCCTATGGCTGGAGCGCAGCTGGGACTGGACAGCTTCCTCCCCCCAAACACTGATGAGGTCCAGCAACTCACCATTGCTCCATGCTGGGGCTCGCCTGGCGCATGGAGGCATGGTCACCTGGAAAGATTCGCTGATTGCACTCCACGCCTGGCTGAGCAAACAGGAAGGGGATTTTTAAAATTCCCGGGGAATATAAAGGGTGGGTCTGACGGTTGGTCACCTGAGGCCAGGGCAGTAGAGTTTGAACTGATGACCAGAGTGGCTAGAACAGGCATTGTGGGATACTGCTGAATACTTCTGGAGGCCAATCCGAGCACATTGGGTGGCCACCCTGGCGCAGCAGCGGCAGCGCAATACTCTTTATTGCTCTCGGGGAGGTAGAGTACAAGCAGCGCTGTATCCGCGGAGATACAGCGCTGTACGTGCCTTGCCAGTGTGGACGGGGAGTGAGTTACAGCGCTGTGGGCGGCTTTATTGCGCTGTAACTTGCAAGTGTAGCCAAGCCCTAAGACCAAAAAGTTTGTTTACATTTATGGGAGATAATGCTGCCCGCTTCTTATTTACAATGTCACCTGAAAATGAGAACAGGCATTTGCATGGCACTGTTGTAGCCGATGTCACAAGATATTTACATACCAGATATGCTAAACTTTTGTATGCCCCTTTATGCTTCAACCATCATCCCAGAGGACATGCTTCTGTTCTGATGATGGGTTCTGCTCGATAATGATCCAAAGCAGTGCGGACCTACGCGTGTTCATTTTCATCATCTGAGTCAGATGCCACCAACAGAAGGTGATTTTCTTTTTTGGTGGTGCTGGTTATGTAGTTTCCAAATCGGAGTGTTGCTCTTTTAAGACTTCTGACAGCATGTTCCACACCTTGGAAGGCACTTCAGATTCTTAAACCTTAGGTCAAGTGCTGTAGCTATCTTTAGAAATCTCACATTGGTTCTTAAATCGAACATCATCTCCTGGGTTGTCATTCGAGACTGCCATATCACAGAGTATATGGCAGAATGTGGGTAAAACCACAGAGCAAGAGACGTACAATTCTCCCCCAAGGAGTTCAGTTATAAATTTAATTAATGCATTATTTTTTCAATGAGCATCATCAGCATGGAAACATGTCCGCTGGAATGGTGGCCGAAGCATGAAGGGGCATATGAATGTTTAGCATATCTGGCATGTAAATACTTGCAACTCCGGCTACAAAAATGCCATGCGAACGCCTGTTCTCACTTTCAGGTGACATTGTAAATAAAAAGCGGGCAGCAGCATCTCCCGTAAATGTAAACAAACTTGTCTTAGCGATTGGCTGTACAAGAAGTAGGACTGAGTGCACTTGTAGGCTCTACAGTTTTACATTGTTTTGTTTTTGAGTGCAGTTATGTAACAAAAATCTACATTTGTGAGAGATTGCACTACAGTACTTATGAGGTGAATTGAAAAATACTATTTCTTTTGTTTATCTTTTTTTACCGTGCAAATATTTGGAATAAAAGTAATAGGAAGTAAGCACTGTACACTTTGTATTCTATGTGGTAATTAAAATCATATTTGAAAATGTAAAAAAACAAAACCCAAAAATATTTATAATACATTTCAATTGGTATTCTATTATTGTTGTACAGTGTAATCAAAACTCTGAGTAATTGTGATTAACTTTTTTAATCAAGTTAATTTGTTTTTAGTTAATCGCTTAATTGACAGTCCTAGTGTCTCTTAACTTGCTAAGAGGTATAAAAGTGATATTGATACCTATATTCCTAGATTGTGTGGGGTTGGTCATGGTAGGGATATAGAAAACCTCAGTTCTTTATTTTCTGAAGATATGGAGGCATTTTTTTTTAATGACTATCAGTCATTCTAAGCTTTGTCTCTGTTTTTGAATTCCAGGAGCTGTACTTGATTTAGAATCAGATTTTACTGCATGAATAGTGGTTTTTTGTTTTTGTTTTTGTTTTGGCAAATAGGTTCAAATACCCCTATCACAATGATGCTTCTTTTGTACCTCATTAGTCTCTGCATACTTAGTGCAAGACTAACAAAACTTAGAGAATATCAAAATATGTTTCACTTTTCTGGAGTTTAAATCATTAGTCTTATTTACTTTTCTCTAGTATTTTTACTAAGGGAAAACTTCTTGAGATTATTTTAAAACTGCTGGAAGCTGGAAAGAGACTTTCAAGCTTAAAACTGGAATAATCGATTATTGAAAATGGAAAATGCCACTTATTCGCTCCAATATCTTGGTTAATTTGTACAAAGACACTAAATGTGAAGCTATCATGCTAGTTGGGAGGTAGATTGATGTGGAAACATTGATATGGTCCTTCAGAACAATAATGTCATGACCTTGCAAAAGTTGAAACAATTGAAATAGCTTAGGGCTTGTCTACACTTACATTTTATAGCGCTCTAACTTGCTGGCTCAGTGGGGTGAAAAATCACCCCCCTGAGCACAGCAAGTCTGAGCGCTTTAAAGCACTATTGTAGACTGGCTCTGAGCGCTGTGAGCTAATCCCCTCGTGGAGGTGGATTACCAGGAGCGCTCAGAGAGCTCTCTCCCAGTGCTCGCACGTGACCACCACACTCGCACTTCAAAGCGCTGCTGCGGGAGTGTTCCCGCAGCAGCGCTTTGAAGTTTCCAGTGTAGACATACCCTAAAGGCTTGTTTACATGATGATGTTGCACTGGTTTAACTAAAGGTGTTTTTTTTTTTTTTTTTTTTTTTTTAAACCAGTTTAGTTAAACTGGTGAAAAAGGTTATGTGGACACACTTACTTTGATTTAATAGAAGCCAGTTTGGAATTGGTTTAAGCTAAACTGAAATAAGGGACTCTTAAAACAAAGTAAGTGTGCTCTCACAAATGTTTACTACTCTTGGGGGAATTCTGCACCAAATTCTGTGCACAATATTTTAAAATTCTGCATATTTTATTTGTCAAAATAACATTATATAATCATGCCAGTTTTAATTATTTTGGTAATTTATTTCAAAATATCTGCCAGCAACTACCGGTATGTCTGTAACAATACATTCCCCTGGAAGTAGATAAAGAAACCCCTATGACAATCCAGTTCCTGTTTCTCTGCCCTTGTCCCCGTCCCGAACCCAGCTGGGGGGCCAGATACTCATATTCCCTACCCCCTAGAGCCTAGCTGCAGGGCGTCCCCATCCCAGACACCTGCACCCCGCCAGGCTCAGGGATCCAGAAACAGCTTGATGCTGGGTTCCGGGCTTGTTGAATTTCCTGCACTCTGCCTCCTTCCTTCAGGGTGTGCCGGGAACTGCAGCTGCCTGGAACCCTCCAGCTCCCTTCCCCCTCCCCCCGGCAGTGTAGACAAGGTCTAAGACAGGGGTCGGCAACCTTTGGCCCGCGGCCCGCTAGGGTAAGCACCCTGGCGGGCCGGGCCGGTTTGTTTACGTGCTGCGTCCGCAGGTTTGGCCGATCGCGGCTTCCACTGGCCATGGTTCGCCGCTCCAGGCCAATGGGGGTAGCAGGAAGCGGTGGCCAGCACATCCCTCGGCCCGCGCTACTTCCCGCAAACCCCATTGGCCTGGGACTGCGAACCGCGGCGAGTGGGAGCCGCGATTGGCCGAACCTGCGGACGTGGAGGGTAAACAAACCGGCCCGGCCCGCCAGGGTGCTTACCCTGGTGGGCCGTGTGCCAAAGGTTGCCGATTCCTGGTCTAGTAGAACAGGTGTGTCATTAGGTGAGATTGAAGGACATGGTAACTAGAATAAGCGCTGGATGCAGTGTTCTGGGAATTTGGGGTGAGGGATGCGGGATGATAGCTAGATATGCTGCTTTATCAGACTTTCTCATATTTATGGCTGATTATTTTAGGTTTCAGTGTTATTCACCCAGTTTATATTGCTCAATCTTCCATTTTTAATGAAGTGCTTATAGTAATCATGTGTAGCTAATTATAGTTTGGAAAAGATGTTAGACATTTCTTTCCAGTAAGAATTTAGAGATTCCACATCTAGGTGTTTCAGATAAGATACTTAATAAGTTTCCTTAACCGGCCACATCTTTATCTTTAATATTTGTAACCATCTAAATGTGCCCTTCTGTGGTAACAGTACTCTTGCCTAGTGCTTCATAAACCCAATCTCATTCTAAAAAGCATTCAGATGTCACCAGATCTGTGCTCATTGTGTTTACCGAGGGGGGGTTGTTTTTCTGTGGGCAGGTTGGATTGAGAGCTCTGAGTCAGCAATCGTGGTGTCACTGACTGGGGCTGGGATAGAGAAATGATTTGGGGAAACTAGTAAACAAAAATAATACAAGCAAAATGTTAAAAGTTGCAAAACCTGATAGTTACTTGTTCACATCTACTGTTTGTTTGCATTGTCTGTTTAGATTGCAATCTCTCCAAGCCCACTTTATACACTCTGGTTGCACAGTGCTTAGCACAGAGGAAGGCCTTTAGGTGCTATCACAATACAAATAACTTTGATGGTGGAAAGAGACACAGATTAAGTGACTTAACCAAGAACATCCTGCTCCAGTGGAAAATCTGATATCTGAACTTGAGTTACTGACTCCAAATTCTGTGCATTGACTGTTAGACAACTCTCACCTCTAATCAAAAATGTCTTCCTATGAATTTGTCTTGTACAGACATCTGCATTATAGAAGTGTTTAGTGTAAAAATAGGGTCTAGAGCAGTGTCACTGCTTATTGTTGCCAAATTGGATTGAAGTGGCTGAAACTTCTACACTTAGAGAGGTCTGCAAGTGAAAAACAAAGCTAAAAATCTACATGTATTCATTAATAGGTCTTTCTAAATTGCAGCTGGCGTTTCTGTTCACAATTGCTTTGTAAACTGTTCATGATATAGCACAGGGTGGCCAAACTTACTGGCCCTCCGAGTCGCATCTAACAATCTTCAGAAATTCGAGAACTGGGGCACGCTTGACGGGGGCCAGGGCTCGGGGCTTCAGCCCCACAGGAGGCATCTGATGGGGCTCGGGACTTCAGCCCTGCTCCTGCTGAAGCTCTGAACCCCTCCTCTCCCCCCCCGGCCGGGCAGAAGCCCCTACCCCATCACCCTGCTTCAAGGCAGAGATCCTGAGCCTCCCCCTCCAGTCTGGTAGGTGGAGAATGGGGAGGGGCAGAGGGGGCTCTGCAAGCTGCACTTTAATGGTAATATGGCTCGCGAGCCACAGTTCGGCCACCCCAATATAGCACATTTAACAATGCTGCTTATGGCAACCAAGCGGAGTCCTGCAAAATGTCTTGTAATAATATCTAGTAGTGGGAATCTCCCTCAGACAAGCCAATTATGGAGAATAGACTTAACTTTTGTACAGTGCTTGGAAATGGAGGAAATGGGGTCTAGACAATGGAAATTAATTTCCCCCCTCTTTTTTTTTTTAAATTGGCAGAATTTCTTTGCCCGCACTGTAACAGTGAGAGAGAAACCGCTTCAAGAGGATGAGTGAACTGGAACAGTTACGGCAAGAAGCGGAGCAACTGCGGAATCAAATCAGAGTAAGAATTACTATTTCCCCAGCCCTTAGTTATCTTGGTGGAAAAACTTGGTGGAAAAAATGAAGTACATATGTCACTGATGTTTAAATCATGCAACACTTAAAATCTTTTCATATTGGATTAAGTCAATAAAAGGTTCAAAAAGCTTGAAACTCCACCCCTAATTTTCATACAGTTATGTCTAGTATTGCAATTTAGTATGATATGGAGTATCACCCAATATTTTGGAGTCCTGTGGTAATGAGTTATATAGCTTCCAAAACCCAGGAACAACGAGAGCTAGTTAAGGACACTGATAATGAAAATTTAACTTTTTTGGACTACTACTGGCCTTTCCACTACTATTGTTCCTGATTGTTAGGTAAAATGCTTGAGCACTGACTGAGAGAAAATATCCAGGGTCAGGAATCATGCCTGTGCTCCTTTTCCTTCTCTTCCCATTGAAATTATTTTTCAAATGCGCATCTTCCCTTTCTCCTACTCTGTTTAATTCAAATTATTCACCACCAATAAACTGATTTATTGCATGGTATCTAGTGATCTGTCAAGAAGCTATTGCAGAATACATCAAAAATTCAGTGACAGTTTTCAGTGAAAAATATGTAAGATACCAGTCTTACCTGTGTTTTCTTTCTAAGCATGCAGCATCTACAGACTAGATCAGCGGTTCTCAAACTGTGGGTTGGGACCCCATTTTAATGGGGTCGCCAGGGCTGGTGTTATACTTGTTGGTGCCTGGGATGGAAGCCCGAGCCCCACCGCCTTGGGCTGAAGGCAAAGCCTGAGGGCTTCAGCCCTGGATGGCGGGCTCAGGTTATAGGCCCCCCTGCTCGGGGCTGAAGCCCTTTGGCGTTGCTTCTCACACCCCCAATACCTGGACAAGGGGGGTTGAGTGGGCTCAGGCTTCGCGCCCCCCCACCCCCGGGGTCATGTAGTAATTTTTGTTGTCAGAAGGGGGTCGCTGTGCAATGAAGTTTGAGAGCCTCTGGACTAGATCTATGTAGGAATGCTTTACCTGGAGACACACAAAAGAAGTTTTAGTCCTAGTCAATTTCATTATGTGGTGATTCTACATGTAATTACCGTATATACCAGATCATAGGCCGGTTCATTTATAAGCCCCCCCCCCATGATGGATAAGTAAAAATGGAAAATTTTATAACCCGTTCATAAGCCAACCCTATAATTCAGGGGTCAGCAAACTTTGGCTCCCGGGCCATTGGGGGGCCGAAATGGTTTCTTTACCTCGAGCGTCCGCAGGCACGGAGGTAAACCTAAGTAAACAAAGTGTCCCGGCATGCCAGCTGCTTACCTTGACGGGCCGGGACAGCAACTGGTGGGGAAATTTTTTGGGGGGGAGAAGCTGGGAGTCAGGGAAGTAACCCCTGTGACCACCCCCCACATGACCCCACCCCTAGCCTGGGACCCCCACACTTTCTACGTAAATTAAGCTGCTACGTAAATTAAGCTGTCATGGGATAAAAGGGAAGGTCCTTTCATGGATTGAGAACTGGTTAAAGGACAGGGAACAAAGGGTAGGAATTAATGGTAAATTCTCAGAATGGAGAGGGGTAACTAGTGGTGTTCCCCAAGGGTCAGTCCTAGGACCAATCCTATTCAATTTATTCATAAATGATCTGGAGAAAGGGGTAAACAGTGAGGTGGCAAAGTTTGCAGATGATACTAAACTACTCAAGATAGTTAAGACCAAAGCAGATTGTGAAGAACTTCAAAAAGATCTCACAAAACTAAGTGATTGGGCAACAAAATGGCAAATGAAATTTAATGTGGATAAATGTAAAGTAATGCACATTGGAAAAAATAACCCCAACTATACATACAACATGATGGGGGCTAATTTAGCTACAACGAGTCAGGAAAAAGATCTTGGCGTCATTGTGGATAGTTCTCTAAAGATGTCCACGCAGTGTGCAGAGGCGGTCAAAAAAGCAAACAGGATGTTAGGAATCATTAAAAAGGGGATAGAGAATAAGACAGAGAATATATTATTGCCCTTATATAAATCCATGGTACGCCCACATCTCGAATACTGTGTACAGATGTGGTCTCCTCACCTCAAAAAGGATATTCTAGCACTAGAAAAGGTTCAGAAAAGGGCAACTAAAATGATTAGGGGTTTAGAGAGGGTCCCATACGAGGAGAGATTAGAGAGGCTGGGACTCTTCGGCTTGGAAAAGAGAAGACTAAGGGGGGACATGATAGAGGTATATAAAATCATGAGTGATGTTGAGAAAGTGGATAAGGAAAAGTTATTTACTTATTCCCATAATACAAGAACTAGGGGTCACCAAATGAAATTAATAGGCAGCAGGTTTAAAACAAATAAAAGGAAGTTCTTCTTCACGCAGCGCACAGTCAACTTGTGGAACTCCTTACCTGAGGAGGTTGTGAAGGCTAGGACTATAACAATGTTTAAAAGGGGACTGGATAAATTCATGGTGGCTAAGTCCATAAATGGCTATTAGCCAGGATGGGTAAGAATGGTGTCCCTAGCCTCTGTTCGTCAGAGGATGGAGATGGATGGCAGGAGAGAGATCACTTGATCATTGCCTGTTAGGTTCACTCCCTCTGGGGCACCTGGCATTGGCCACTGTCGGTAGACAGATACTGGGCTAGATGGACCTTTGGTCTGACCCGGTACAGCCTTATGTTCTTTCCCCATCCCATCCCTTCCCACCTTATCTGGGGAGGGCCAGGGGAGGATGTCTCTGACCTGGCTGAAGCTGCTCCAGCAGGCTGGGCAGCGTGACCACAGCCTGCTCCGGCGGGCCAGACTGAGCGGCATAGCCGCAGCATGTTCTAGTCGGCTGGGCCGCCCACTCTGGGGGGGCGGGGCTGAGTGGCACGGCTGCAGCCTGCCAGCCCCGGAGCTGCAGCTGCTTCAGAGGCTGGGGGGAGAGCAGCGTGGCCAGAAGCGGAGAGACACTGGCGCCACCTCTTCCCTTCTGGCTGTGCTGCCTCTCCTTGCTCCCTCTGTTAGGGGGAGGGGCTGTGTCCCACCTCTCCCTCTCTATACCCGTTCATAAACTGACCCCCTTCTCTGGTGCTTCCCTTTTTTACTAAAAAAATTTGGCTTATGAACGAGTATATACGGTACTTTCAGCCTGACATCAGTTGTCTTGTGATAATTTGCTGCCTACTCAGTGTTTTGAGCATTGAACTACTGATGAAGATATTGTCCATGTGCTGTGCATTTGCCATGCATTAATTGTTTTTTTGGGGGGAAAAGGCCAGTTAATGTCAGGAGAGTTACAGCACTAAGGACTCTCCCTAGCTGACCTCAGCAATTCAGTTAAATTTAGCCATTATTTTAATTTAATCTTACATTAGCACTCCAGTGTACTAAGTGCTGCACAAATGTTGATGTAAATGTAATGTTTCAGTTTCTTCCCCAAATGACATGCTATGGAAGTATCTGCCACATTGCAATTGGGCCTGATGGAGTTAGTCTCATCTTATAGGAAATGGCATTGGGTGAGGGGTGAGACTGGTGTGGTGCAGAATACCTACTGAGCAGTTACTTGGCCAGTGGAACAGGTAGACCTCTCAGGAATGTCCTCGCAAGAATGTCCTGTGGAGCTAGGAAGCCAGCAGGATTTTTTTATATGGAGACTTAACTTTACTGAATTGGGTAAAATGGATTTAGTAAGACTTATGTCTCTGTTGGGCCCCACATCTGCAATTTGAGCCTGGCAGATGTACCTCTGCATCCATGACAAGCACCACTGAAGTCAGTATGGCTCTATATTGGCATTGGTGTTGGCTTGCATGGCTCAAATTGCAGGATTGAGGGCCTTATAAAATTAGTCACAATATATTAAAGAAGAAATAAAAAAACCTAACTTAGTATTACTATACACTGTTGTTGTTCGTCCTTTGAGTTCGAAGATGAGCATGATATCACTGATTGGTTTGGTTTCTGTGAACACATGAGTGGCCTGTTTGAGCTTTGAACTGTCTGTGGCACACTGAACACAAAATGCTGCTATGGGTTACTTGATTAACAGCAGACATGCTGCTGTTACCATATTTATGCTGCTGGCGCTTCTCCCCTGCCTCAGCAGTTCTCCTCTGCTCATAGACTGTAGCTCTAGTATGGAATGAGGCTTCACCGGGTAGAACGATCATGAGCGAGATCTTCCCAAAACTCTGGGTCAATGTTGAAACGCCTCAAAGATAACTTGAGAGAGTCCTTGAAACACTTCTTCTGGCCTACTTAGTAGCTTGCAATGTGTCCAGTTCAGGTCACATTGCACAATCTGGTCAGTTTTTAAGAAAATAATTAGACAGACTAATATTTCAGTTAGGTGAGGGGTCAATCTTGCTTACTTGTTAAATCAATTCAAATTTTTCTTTCTAATTTCTTGCTTTGAATTTTGGCTTGGGAGAGTAGGACACAGTAGTTCTTATTTTGATGTACTGCTGACGGTAAACATGATGTCCTAATTCTAAGTGACCATTTTTTGATTGCTCACATAGTTTGTGTTTCTAGTAAGAGAATAGCAAATACACATTTTCATTAGTTATTTTTCAACCTTCTCCAAATAAACCAAAATGTAGGTGTAGATTTAGATGAGGGGCATTGCGAAGTGTTTCAAACATGAGGCTCTTACATCTTCTAAAATATATGGAGATATACCTGTCTCATAGAACTGGAAGGGACCCCAAAAGGTCCTTGAGTCCAGCCCTCTGCCTTCACTAGCAGGACCAAGTACTGATTTTTGCCCCAGATCCCTAAGTGGCCCCCTCAAGGTTTGAACTCACAACCCTGGGTTTAGCAGGCCAATGCTCAAACCACTGAGCTATCCCTCCCTCAGGTTCTTTTTTGTTATAAATGCTAAACCGCCTCCCTCAAAAAACTGGTCCATAGGATGTACGGGACTGTTGAAATAAATGGATTTACTATGTGTAGCTGTAATCTGGGCTTCTCCAGCATCACATTTATTTTACATATAAACATCCTAGGTATGTAAATATTGGTGGTACTTTTTTCTCCAAATCTTTTATGGTTCTCATTGGTTTAATGGATGCCAGTTGCTAGAGCTAGAAGGAGAGGGTAGGCAGCCTATTTTAGGAGTGTTATTCTCTCTCTAAATTCTTTCTTTAAAAAACAAAACAAAATCTAGCCAAAACATCAGTCCTCACCAATGGATTAATAGAGGTGGAGGAGATATGATGAATCAAATAATAAAATGTACAGGAAGCAAGAATGCTTTGTGTTTGAACGCTCATATCCCCCAAATGTCTTGTTTGAATTGCCTCAGACTTTCAAATATTTTAGCCTAGCATAACTTTGTCTATGAAATTGCAGGTAGGTTAATGTACTTCTGGCAAAACCTGAGTCGTAGAACAGGGTTGTGATGAGACTTGTTTAATCCTCTCTAGAGAGTAAATAGATCATATAGATATAATGAAAGCTGTCTTGGAAAATTTCTAGTGTATTCTAGCTATTCCAAATCTTCCTCTTTTTCTTGGTAGCTGCTGGCTGTCTTGGTTACTTGCAAACCTTTTTATGTTTTGGGATATCTGAGATTTTTAAAAATGTTATACCATTCTTGTATTCTAAATCAGTGGATTAAATATATTTAAATTAGCAGCATCCTAAATTAGAATAAATTGCAGTACATAGGGTTCAACCTTGACGTTAAATCTATAATGGGGTCTTGGTGCTAATTGGGGCATTTGGGCACTACCAAAATGTATATATTTGCACACACAAAACAGTGTTAGGGTTTCAAAGTCTAGCAATCAAACCCTGGGAAATATCAGAATTAAGGTTGCCTGTCCCTGTGTGTATGCATCATGATAATAGGAGATCATATAATTAGACTAGCTTTTTCACAAGATCCTTGCCTTATTTAGTGCATAGGACTGTGTGTGCTTTGGGGATGAATTAGGTTTGTGGTAGTGAAAGCAGCTGTTGTCTGCAGGATGCCTACCTCATTTGTTGTAGAAATTTGGAAGGTGTGTGGTGAATGAGGCAGGGGGTTGAAGGAACAGAAGGGAGTGTCTTATGGCAGTTGAATACTGCCCTAGAGAATTGGATTCTATACCTGCACACTGCACCACAGAGTTACTATCTGATACTGGCCTAGTCACTTAAACCAAATTTTTCACTGGTGGTCACTAATTGTGTTACTTATTTTCTAAGAACCCAAAGTGAGATCCTGGGGTCTGATTTGCAGATGTGCTGAGCAGTCACAGCTACAACTGAACTCAATAGGCGCTGTGCTTTGAACATGTAAGGTGCTATATCAGGGGTTCTCAAACTGGGGGTTGGGGACCCCTCAGGAGGTTGCAAGGTTATTACATAGGGGGAGTTGCGAGCTGTCAGCCTCCACCCTAAACCCCACTTTGCATCCAGCATTTATAATGGGGTTAAATGTATTAAAAAAGTGTTTTTAATGTCGCACTCAGAGGCTTGCTGTGTGAAAGGGGTCACCAGTGCAAAGGTTTGAGAACCACTGTGCTATATAATGCTAATTACTCTGAGAAAACAGGCCCTAGGCATTGCAAATTGAGCACCCAAAAATTAATGGACACTTTTCAGTTTAATCTCTCTGTGCCTCAGTTCCCCATCTGTAAAATGGACATTATACCTTCACTTCACTTTATGGGTGTTGTGAAAATAAATTAATATCTGTAAAGCATTCAGATACTATAGTGATGAGCACCATAGCAAAGTCCATGAGAAAATTAATAATTCTGTATTCAAACCCTTTTCTGAATAGTGTGCAGTAAATAAGGCACAGGACAACACATTGAACACTGAAGAGAACAACAAATGGAATAGCTTCTCATTCAGTGATCACTGTCCACTGAACGAGGCAGGGATCTTGTGGGGAAAAAATAGTATGTGATCGTGTCATTAAAGACTGTGTCAAATATGTACACACAAGGACAGACAACCTTAATTCTGACACTTCCTAACTTTTGAGTGCCTGACTTTGCAACTTTAACTTTTAATAGCTTTTATCTATAATTGCTTAAGTTTTTAAAAGTGGAATTTATTTTTTTTATGTTTGGTATGTGAAATCATATTGACATCCCCATGGGTCACCAGCAGGATTCGAGCCTTTAGATGCATAGCACAGGTCTCTGCTTCTTGAGTAACAAAAATAACACATAGCAGTGTAACTTGCTGGCAGCAGAGGCTGTTGACTTGGGAATCATGGGTTCCATTGCAGGTTCCGGAGAGAGTGTTCTCTAATGGTCTCAGACCTTTCTACAGTGTTCTCCACAAGCCTGACCCTTTCTGACCCAGGCTCTTCTTCCCAGTCTTTTCACATAGCCAACCCCAGTCTCTATTTCAGTGCTTCCCATCTGCTTCCTAGTTCATACTCCTCACCCCAATCTCCCCTGGTGGCCTCGCCCAGCCATCTCCAATCTGTCAGTTCCCTCCTACCGTCACTCCCCTCCACCGCCTAGTCCTTGGCTTTGTCTACCCTAGTACCTTTGTCGACAAAACTTTTGTCGGTTAGGGGTGTGGGGGAAAAAACCACACCATCAGATTTCAAACCCTTGCTCCAAAATATGGAGGTTTTAGAACTTCTCAATGAAATGGTTGTAAGAATTTATTTAACATGGGCAAAACTTAAATTTAATTTTTTCCTTAACCTTGTTCTCAAACAGCTGGACCTTTTTGCTGAAAGATAGATAGATAAATAAAATTCAACCTGAGGCAGTCTGGAAATCTTCAGTCTGAACTGTTAAAATTCAGCAAAGTTATAAGCAACGGAAGAACTTAAAGTTGTCTGACACATCCCATTATAGCTATAGGTGGTGCTGCTACTTTTTGCTATTATATTAATAATAATAAAAAACAGTTCTGGCCTAGTTAAAAGATCGCATCCAAAATAAATTTAGTGTTGGGCCTCTTCAGCTGTTGCAACTAAACAATGAATTTAATTGATCAGCTTTAATATCCAGTGTATTTCTTCTTGTGAGTGAAAGGATTCCTGAACACTCAGGGATTTGTTGTTTGGTATTTTAAACTGTTTCTGATTCAAGATGTCAACATTTTGTAAATATTTCTGAAGTTCAGACACTGTAAGAAATGGATTGAGGTGACCTAATCAGCTCTTGAGCTTGTTTTTGGAAAGAAAACTATAAAGAGCAGCTAGTGTCAGTTACCTTACTTTATTTTGTTTTTAAAGTAGGAAGTCAAAATATACCAACTAAATTTAAAAGAACATTATTAAGGTTGCAAAGTAAACAACTGAGAAGCTAGAAAATGCCAGAACTAAGGTAGGCACTGACACAGTCTCTAATTACATGACCACATACTTTTCCCCCTCATTCAGTCCACCCTGTCCTGGAGATGAATCAGGGTTGTGCAGTGAAAGCGACTGTCTGTATTATGCCTACTTTATTTATTGTGGAAGTTGGAAGGTGTCTAGTGAATAAAGTGGGGGGAGGAGGGGTGCAGGAAAAGAGAGGGTCCTTAATGCAGTTGCATGCTGCTCTGGAACATTGGATTCTATCCTTGCCTTTGCCCCTGAGTTCCTATCTGATACTGGACTAGTAATTTAAACTAGACTTTTCACACATGGTCTCTAATTGTGTGTTCATCATTTTCTGGGTTCCTAAAGTGAGACCCTGGGATCTGATTTGCAGAAGTGCTGAGTGCTCACAGCTGCAACTGAAGTCAGTGAGAGCTGTGCTTTGAACATATGAAGTGCTATATAATGCTAAATTCTCTGAAAAATCTGATCCTATGCTTCTCAAATTGGGCACCCAAAAACAGTGGACACTTCGACCTTAATCTCTCTGCCTCAGCTCCCCATGTGTAAAATGGAGTAATACCCTCTCACCTCATGTGGATTTTGTAAAAATAAATTCATTATAATGATGAGCACCATAGGAAAAACCCACAAGGAAATTGATAATTATGTCTTCAGATCAAGGGTTGAATAGTGTGCAGTAAATAAGACATGGAGCCACACATAGAACAATGAGAAGAAAACAAATTTTGAATAGCTTCCTCATTCGTTGTGCACTGAATGAAGCAGGGGTGCTGTGGAAAAAGTAGTTTGTGCTCATGTAATTGAAGATATGGTGCATACACACATGGCGATTTTGCTCATTGAGGGGTGTGTGGGTGGGTGAGGGGTGGGGTTACTGTGCTGGTACAAAGCACCACCTTTACCGGGACAAGCTGCATCCAGACTAGGAGTGCTTTGCCAGTATGGCTATTCTAGTGTGTTGTACTGGCAAAACACTCGTAGTTTGGATGCAGCTTATAACAGTATAGCTATGCTTTTCCAATGTATCTTATTCCAGGCTCCCAATTCCCTTACCTACCCACGCCAAATGAAATAAGTCTATACCAACAAAAGCGCAGTTTTGCTAGTATAACTGTCTGCACCAGAGCCTTCTACCAGCACAGCTATGTCAGTCAGGGGTGCAATGAGGTGTGATCCTTGACTGACACAGTTGTGCTGGCCCTAATCACTTTTTCACCTTTGCCAGCATTTTGTCTTCTCCCCTGTTATCTTATTCAGCCCACATTTTGGATTCTTACCGAAATACTGCATAATGAAGGGACAACTCTAGTGTTTTTGGATTCACCACTTAGCCCTTGACATATAGGCAGAGTAGTACAGCATGAAAACAAGAGGCCGTCCCACAAGATTGCAAAGAGGTTGACTTGGAACTTGTCTAGGTATAAATTATATGTAAGCAAGTATGGCAGCTGTTTTCTGTTGCAATACTTCAGATTTCTTGGACACCATAACTTGTTCACATGAATGGGGTGGGAATACTGAACATAAGGATTCTTGCATACTTTTTTAAACAATGAATCTTTGTTTTCCAACAGATTTTGAAAAAGGCTTGGTGTGAAATAACTTTTCTATAAGTAACATTTTCAGTTGATGTACACTGTTACTGTGTTCGAGAGTCATATTAATAGTTCCTTTCTCTGTTTCAGGATGCCAGAAAAGCATGTAGTGATACAACTCTTGCTCAGGTATATCATTATTTTTATATTGGGAAGTAGCCCCTACAAGGCAATAGGTTTCTTGAGTGATTATAGCATGCCTGGTATAGTGGCTGAAAAAGATGAAGTGCAACAACTCTTGAAGTACATTGCTTAGTGCACTATTTACAATTATGAAATTGAAGCAATAATTACAGAGGATGGAAAAAAAAGCTAAGGCCTTTACAGGTATTATTTGCAGCCAGTCAAAAAGCTCTAAAGCCATGAGATACCTAGATACGTCAAAAATACCTTGGATAGATTTCTTTATTATATATTATATTAAATATTATACATATTTTCCATAATTCACCTTTTAAAATATTTCATGAAACTGTATGGCATAACAGTTTGGCTTTGAGAGTTGCTCCCGCTTAGCTAGGTATAAGCTGTCCATTTTATTTGGAAAGTGAAGTTTTTCATTTAAAATCCAGGTCTGGGCTTTTAGGTGGCAGTTGTCAGACTACCAAAAAATGACACTGGAATAAATACTAAATGATCATTTTCTTCTGGGGCTATTATTTTGAGGGTGTGAATTGTCAACTTCCATAAAGCTTTAATGTAAAAATAAAGTTCACACCTAATACATACAGAAGCTCCATCTACAGAGTGTCTGAAACATTTAGAGTAGCAACCATCGTTCAGTTCACTGTCACTGATACCCTGATTTTCTTGCAAAACCTTTTGACTGGCTACACTATCACATCATTGTGCACTGTTTCTGTGGAAACAGTAGTCCCTGTTGTATGTCCAAATTCTAGTGGTGCAAAATATTTATGTTCCTGGCAGTTTGAGTGTTGTACACATTTATGACCCTCTCGGAGATACAGAATAATTGTTTGGTTTGTGTTTTTTCCTGTTCAGATCACCACAAGTCTGGACTCAGTGGGTCGAATCCAAATGCGAACAAGACGTACACTGAGAGGTCACTTAGCTAAAATTTATGCTATGCACTGGGGATCTGATTCAAGGTTTGTACAAGTGGTTCTTGAACTTGGAGGCAGAGGGATCCCTTTTCTAGCTCTTGAAAGAATTGTAGGCTTACTAGAGAGAGAGAGAGAAGAGAGGTGGGTGAGGTAATATCTTTTGTTGGACCAACTTCTGTTGGTGAAAGAGACAAGCTTTCAAGCTTTTTCAGAGCTCTTCAGGTCTGGGAAAGGTACTTAAAGGGCTTGTCTTCACGTACAAAGCTACAATAGCACAGCTGCACTGCTGTAGCACTTCCGTGAAGATGCTGCTATGCCAATGGGAGAGCTTTTCCTGTCGGCGTAGTTAATCTACCTCCATGAGAGGTGGTAGCTATGTCAATAGGAGAAGCTCTCCCGTTGACAGCGCTGTCTACACCGGGGATTAGGTCAATGTAGTTTTACCAGTATAAATCTGCAGTGTAGATCTGGCTAGATTGTCACAGCTAAATACAGGTTGGAACAGATTGTTAAGCATAAGGAGTTATCACATTGTAAGAGACCACAATGAAGTTGGCAGTTAACACGTCTGCAGTTATAGGACAAAGAAGGGTTATTCGGTCAAAGATTGTTGTAATGTGCCATAAATCCATTGTCTTTATTGAGTTTGTCTATTACAAGAAAATCCAGACGTCTTGTGGGACCACTCTGGGTATGTCTACACTCCAGTTAAAAACCCACAGCTGGTCCGTGCCAGCTGGCTCAGGCTAAAGGGTTGTTTAATTGCACTGTAGATGTGCCCGAGCCCGAAAGTCTGCGCCACAATTAAACAGCCCCTTAGCCTGAGTCAGTTGGCACAGGCCAGCTGTGGGTGTCTAATTGCAGTGTAGACATACTTTCAGTCTTCAGACACTTTTGAGGGCCATAGATCATAGCAAATTTTGAGAGATGTTTATACTACAGCTTTCCTTTTTAAAGCCAGTTATAATCATACAGAAATAATGAAAAGGGAAATCATTCCATTATAAGGATATATGCTTCACTTTTATTTTCCACAAGCATTTTGTCTAGTCTTTCAGATCGTCTATTACAGATTCTTCAAATCTGAGAGCCTGGTGTAGGGTGGCACTTAACTTCAGAATTCTTTGTATTACATTTTCCCTTAAGCTATGAAAGGTCATGTAGCTTGAAATAGTTGATTTAGTGCAAATGTATTTTAAGTTAATAGAACACTGTAAGGACATGGAATAACAATATTTGTCAGTGAATTAAAATGTGTGTTTTCTAATCACAACAATAAATGTAGTCTGCCTTGTTGTGCTGCAGCTAATTCAGTATAGTTCTGATTAGTATAAGAAATTCATCAAAAGAATTGACAAATAATCCAAATAAGATTTAAATACATGCATAATGTGTTAGATTGATTCATTGGAAGTTTTTATCAAAAACTCTTCAAAATGTCGACAGTGCCCTCCCCACTGCCAAAAGGTATATGTAAATGAAGAAAACAGATGCAACTTGTTCATTAGTTCTGATGGAACAAAAGGGTGATGCTGGAAGGCTTCTTAAATACAAAATAACTCCTTCCAAAAAGTTTTTTGAACAACCAATAGCCATCTCAACATATGGTAGGCATTCCAGAGGCTAATTGTACCTGGTGATATTGTGTTCTGACTTGTCTAGACCAGGAGTATCTATACTACATTTATGATACTAAAACACTGAATCTGAAGGATACAAACAACCAGTAGGGAGAGGTTATAAAATTTGTAAATAGCTTGAGCAGTTTTAAATGTCAGTTATTCTAGCTTGTTTTAATAGTGGAAGTTTATCCATGGATTCAGGTAAGATTTTCTAGCAAGCAACACGTTGTTCTTTGCAGCTGCCCAGCAACTTTTGGCCCTAGAAAGTTTTAAAATAGACAAAAGGAGAAAATGAAAAGGCTTTTCTGAATTATTTGACGTTCATGCATCTTGTCTATTTTGAAATTAAGTATGAGACAAGAAGTTAACATGTTAATATTTCTGTTTTGTGGTTATCTTTAGGCTACTAGTCAGCGCTTCCCAAGATGGAAAATTAATTATTTGGGATAGTTATACAACAAACAAGGTAGAGTTGTTTATAATCCATATTTGTAATCTACACAAGTGACACTTTTTTGTTTTAGTTCCTTCTTTCTGTAGCACTTTTCTTTTAGTTGGATTGGCTCCATCACTTTTTCCTGTTGAAGTTTTAACTAGCTTGCTTTCATTTTTTTTTATGTCCAGCTTTTTATTCAAAGTGCATTTTAGCTTGGGTAATTCCTATTTCTATACGTTGAGCCTTTGCTTCTATTCACTGTAGCTCGCTTGCTGGGAGAAAAGAATATTTAGGTTTTTTATAACCCTCTGATAACTATCTCTGAGATCACTGGTAAGATGTGCTGCAGAAGTAACGTGGTTAGCAGGGGATCCCTTGGAAGCTTAGCAGTGCTCCTGGTGTTCATTGGCCAAGCATTTGTGTGTGTCGGGGGGTGGGTGGGGGTGGAATCTTTCTAAGGAGTTTTAATAACTAACTCCTTGTTACTGTTGTTTTTGCAACTGTCCACCCTACTTGTGCTGTTGTTTCTGTGGCACATGCTCTGCTATTCTGTTGCAGAAGCACACAACCCCAGGGTTTACAGAGAATTAATATAAATCCATTATAATAGATGTTTAGCTCCTCGGGACAGAGAAAGTGAGAAATCTTGATCAAACACGGAAGGACTGGGGTGCAGCTCCTCTGCTGATGGCAATTGGCATAGCTGGAGGAGTTGGTGGAGCTATGCCAATCTACCCCAGTTGAGGTTCTGGCTCAGGAAGACAAACTGGAGGGAGGAATTTGAATAGAACGAAAACTGTTGCATGTTTAACTAGTAATCCTTAATTTCAGAATAGCTCTGATACTGTAAAAACAATTGTACTGAACTTGCACACATCTAACCAGGCGACCATTTTTTCCATCCCTTAAGTAAATATTCAGCACAAATTGAAGCGTGTTTAAAATCAGATTCTTTATTACTTGGATATCCCACTATCTTATTTAGTAGCATCTGCTGCAATGCTAAAGCAGTATTGCAGATAACTAGATGCAGAAGGTTGGACAAGAATGGCTATGGTTGAGTGTGACTGCCTAAAATGTGGTGTAGTTCTAATATGCCTTGTCTCTCTGTAGATGCATGCCATTCCTTTGAGATCTTCCTGGGTGATGACCTGTGCATATGCTCCTTCTGGCAACTATGTCGCTTGTGGTGGATTGGACAACATCTGTTCCATATATAATTTGAAAACCAGAGAGGGCAATGTGAGAGTGAGCAGAGAGTTACCAGGGCATACAGGTCAGCTGCATTTTACTACATTTATTTTTCTTTACTGTTAGTCAAAGTAAAACAGTCCCAAGCCTGCACTGTTCACAGCATGCCCTAAAGGGAAAACAAGTGTTAACAATTTGCAAAATGGAATATAGTCTAATCTTAGTTTTGATCAGATTTAGGAATCGCTTTTTGTATGTCACTCATTTTGCCTTTATCAGTCTTAATGCTAAATTCTGTGTTCTAGTTCTGCCAATGAAATACTACCAGTAGCTATCTGAGCAAATGGAGCAGTACGTACTCCGGTGAATTTGGCTTCTGTACTGCTATTTTTAAAATACAAGTAGCATCGAGTGGTGGTTGTGTGACATACTGAGAAGGTTTTTTGGATAACTTTTACTGCGACAGTGGGGTATGAAATTGACATCTGCCATTATTCTGTTCCTAGGATACTTGTCCTGCTGTCGTTTTCTAGATGACAACCAAATTGTTACAAGTTCAGGGGACACCACCTGGTGAGTTTTGGAGGTGTGGGGTAGTTGGTGGGGTTTTTTGTTTTTTCAGTGCTTTGATTGTTTTTAAGCTAAACTTGCAGAAACGCCATTATATTGCTGAAATACATCTGTTTTATCTGCAGTGCTCTTTGGGACATTGAAACTGGTCAACAGACCACCACCTTCACTGGGCATACCGGAGATGTGATGAGTTTATCCCTAAGTCCAGACATGAGGACTTTTGTTTCTGGTGCCTGTGATGCCTCCTCCAAGCTTTGGGATATTCGCGATGGAATGTGCAGGCAGTCTTTCACAGGGCATGTGTCTGATATTAACGCAGTTTGTGTAAGTGAGCATTTCTATTTACAAATGGAGAGCGAGGAGACAATAAGTGTAGCTGTAAGATTTCAATTTATAATCTAGTTTTCAAAACAGGGTGGAGAGTCGTCAAGTCTCTGATTTGGCCACTTACAATGTATGTAGTTGATAAGACCAACCACCTGCAATCTAGTTCATGACTATTAATCATACATATCCTCTAGATATGGTTAAGTGATCTTGGAACAATTCAGACTGTCCTCATTTAGTCTAAGTTGTCATAACGGTTTGCTGCTCTGTCCATCTTTACCTGCTTGACCTCCTTTTGCTTCATAATACTTTATCTTTGCGTGATTGGATACGTCCATTTACAGTAGGTGTGTGTGTACATCTTGTGCACCAGTGCTGGAGAATTTTCCCAGCAGCACCAGTAGAGGCGGACATTCCTGTGCTATGATGTCCCTCATGTTCCGGGCGGAGTATAAAGTGGCAGAGCTTCCCTGCTCTTCATTCAATTCCTTATTGCGGTTGGTCAGAGCATGCTGTCAGCTTGTTCCTTCTGCAAATAATCTTGTTCCTTCTGATCTCCTTCTTTGAGAAGGTAACACATTTTTTTAGATAAAGGAAACGCAGTGGATCTAATTTACCTCTATTTCAGTAAGGCATTTGATACGGTTCCACATGGGGAATTATTAGTTAAATTGGAAAAGATGGGGATCAATATGAAAATTGAAATGTGGATAAGNATTCAAACTGGAACAGATACAGAGAAGGGCTACTAGGATGATCCGAGGAATGGAAAACCTGTCTTATGAAAGGAGACTCAAAGAGCTCGTCTTGTTTAGCCTAAACAGAAGAAGGCTGAGGGGAGATATGATTGCGCTCTCTAAATATATCAGAGGGATAAATACCAGGGAGGGAGAGGAATTATTTAATCTCAGTACCAATGTGGACACAAGAACAAATGGATATAAACTGGCCATCAGGAAGTTTAGACTTGAAATTAGACAAAGGTTTCTAACCATCAGAGGAGTGAAGTTCTGGAACAGCCTTCCAAGGGGAGCAGTGGGGGCAAAAGACACATCTGGCTTCAAGACTAAGCTTGATAAGTTTATGGAGAGGATGGTATGATGGGATAGGCTAATTTTGGCAATTAATTGATCTTTGACTATTAGCGGTAAATATGCCCAATGGCCTGTGATGGGAGGTTAGATGGGGTGGGATCTGAGTTACTACAGAGAATTCTTTCCTCGGTGTCTGACTGGTGAGTCTTGCCCACATGCTTAGGGTTTAGCTGATCGCCATATTTGGGGTCAGGAAGGAATTTTCCTCCAGGGCAGATTGGCAGAGGCCCTGGGGTTTTTTCACCTTCCTCTGCACCGTAGGGCACTGGTCACTTGCTGGAGGATTCTCTGCACCTTGAAGTCTTTAAACCATGATTTGAGGACTTCAGTGGCTCAGACATAGGTTAGGGGTTTGTTGCGGGAGTGGGTGGGTGAGATTCTGCAGCCTGCGTTGTGCAGGAGGTCAGACTAGACGATCATAATGGTCCCTTCTGACCTTAAAGGTCAGGGAGGGAGAGATAGCTCAGTGGTTTGAGCATTGGCCTGCTAAACCCAGGGTTGTGAGTTCAATCCTTGAGGGGGCCACTTAGGGATCTGGGGCAAAATTGGTCCTGCTAGTGAAGGCAGGGGGCTGGACTCGATGACCCTTCGGGGTCCCTTCCAGCTCTGAGATAGGCATATCTCCTTATATATATATATTTTTTTTATAAAGTCTATGACTCTAAATGAGCTGTTAGTGGTTCTCATTTTTGGATCTCTTTGGACCCCTTTTACTTTTTCATTATTTATCTATTGTTCAGACTCTCAGTGGACTTTGGGCTCTGCCTGATACTGGGGGGGGGGGAGAGTCAGTGTCCCCCAGCAGCAAGCCCTGCTCCAGGTGTCAAAGCCAGTGCCCGTGAGCAATCCTCACTCTCACTGTTTGAAGCGTTTGGATGAGGTCACATCAGGAACGTGTGTGTGATTTGCCTGGGCTTCAAGATAAGAACTAAGAAGCAAAGAGAAAAGCATCTTGGGTGCATCCTCATGGAGGCTGCCCTTCGCCCAGCATCCGAACTACCTCTGTGGATAGAGGGAGTTCCTCAATCGCTCTATCCACGAGTGTTCCCCAGTCTTACCTGTGGACAGACAGGAGGAGAATCCCCCTCACCGGGCAGTCCTCAAAGAGGTAACAGTGCTTGGAGTGCCCTCAGCCTCTGAAGCTGAAGAGGAGGACAACTTCATGTCAAAGTACTCAGTATGGGATTCCTCAACCTCAGAGGCTAGCCACTTCAGTATCAAAGGTAGAGTACGTCCTTTGGCACCTTGCTTCCAGATATCTAATTTTAGTGGTTCTCTCAGAGCAGAACTGTTGACTTCAGTTCGTATGCCAGGACTGGTGAGGGCGGCTGCTTCCTTGGCACAAACAGTGGAGCTACCGCCCTTGCTCACGGTAGGGCAAAGGCCTATTTCATACCAGCCACCCCGGAGGCCTACACAGCTTCATAGGATCCGCTGAGCCTCTCTGTACCACCCTCACTGATCATTTAGACCGACAGCACTTTGCTGGGGCTGTTGCACATGGTGCACATGTTGGCTTTCACATTGGGGGTCTGTTACGGCGCCAGCAACTTCAGGTTCGGTGCTGCTTCCATTAATCCCAATGCCAGCTCCAAGACCAATGATAACTGCTCTGCCTCAGCGCATCGTCCTGATAGCCAGGAAGCCCCAGGATGGCTGCTGGTGCTGAAGGCGTGTTTTAGATCACTTTCCCCATCTCTGACTGGTACCGCTCCACCCTGGCCTTTGGAGTACTCCTACTTCTCCTCAGTCTGAAGTGGGTTCTGATGTCTCCCACTTCAGGGAAACCAGGGATTGTTCCCACTCTCATAGGAGTCATCCTGCCAAGAGTAGATCAAAGGAATGGGAGGGCCTGATCTAGGCATAAGTGGTCTCCAGTACCATACCAGCTCTATCATTGGCCCTACTGGGTACAGTGGGGGATGCCTACGGCATCTAGATCTTTGTCTCCACTGCAGTACAAAAATTAATCCCAGAGAAGGGAAGTGTCCCTGCCCATTACTGACAAACCATCAGAAGTCAGGCAACCACTACTCTATGGAAACATATCCCTGAGGGGAGCATCACGCCTACCAGGGATTCAGAATGCCTTAGCGAACTGACCAAGCAGGTAATTCAGCTTGGATCGTGAATGGCCTCTCAACCTGGCTATTCTAAGATCAGTATTTCAAGTAGGGAGAGTCCCATCAGTGGACTTATTCTCAAGTTGTCAGATTAGGAAATACTCTTCTATTTTGAAGGTGAACTAAAGCCCCAGGTCCATCTCAGATGTGCTTCTCTTCCCCTGGGTCAAGGGTCTGCTCTATGCCTACCCTTCCGTGCTTCTGATTCCCAAAGTTATTTTTCAAGCTGAAGCAAGAGTGAGGGGAAATGATACTGCACCAGTCTGGGCAAGGCAGCCATGATTCTTGGACCTGCGCAAGTTGTCTGTCAGGGAACCTCTACTCCTGCCTTTAGTCAAGGACCTGATATTGCAGAATCACAGGCAGTTGTTGCACCCTGAACCCTCATTAGGTACACGTCACAGCCTGGTTCCTTAGCGGCATCGCACTGTTTAGAAGCAGTCCATAGTGTCCTACTTAATAGTAGGAAACCATACACATGGGCTATCTACCTTATAAATGCTTCCACTTCCACTAGCCACCCAGATAGTGTGCCTCCTTTATAATTTGCAATTAAAATGATTTTGGACTATTGGTTGCACTTAAGTCAGTTTTGGTGGTCAGCTCCATTCAAGTATACCTGGGCCCAGTTTTGTTATTTGACCCCCTTATTACAGGCAGAATTGTATTCTCCAACCCTAGGATTACAAGGTTCTTAAAAGGTTTTCTCACCTTTAAGAGACCCTACTCTACAGTGGGATTTGAACTTTAACAGCCCTTATAGGTTCCCCCTCTTCAACCATTAGCCTCCTCCTTATTGTTACGTGGCTTTTCTAATAGCCATCACCTCAGCAAGGAGAGTTGGTGAGCTGCATGCCCTGGTGATGGATTCTCCATATACCTGTGATGGGATCCCCGGGGTGCAGACTGGGACTGTGGGAACGCTGTTCCCCCTTAACTCTCCAGCCTGGGCTTTCTCTCACAATGCTTTGCTAGTGACAAGCAGCAAAATGCTCCAGGTGCTTTCATCACTCAGTACAATAGCATGTGGAGCCCCACACCCAGCTAGATTGCATGACTGCTCCCAGAGGCACTCATGAATCACACAGAGAAAGGTAACAGCCGAATCCCCCCAGCTTTGTACCTCAGGAATATACTGCCTTGCACTGGTGAAAACGTTATCTAGTATCTGTTCTTAGCAGTTTAATATCTGGACAATGACTGTTGATGGCGGTTCGATGCCCGGGTAGTTTATCCCCCTGGTTATTGTCTTTGGGGAGCTAGTATCTGGGCGCTTCCCACAGCATATTTTAGTGACAGCCATATAACACAATTCTCATAACTTCATATGCATTAATGATATATATATATTTAGATGGAACAATGGGTTTCAGCAGATCATAATCTTTCCCATGATACCTTACAAGGCATGCTTTGTAGGCAATATCACAACTATATACAAATGATGAATATGGGGGTTATAGGGCGCTCCCCTGGAGTGTAGTGTGTCACAAAATCTTTAAAAAAAAAAAAGGGGGGACGACAAAGTACAGGTTAGGCTACACCTTAAATTTTCCATCATGGTAGTATTTGATTTCCACCTTGACTAATCTATATATTGGTCTTCTTTCCAAAGCCACGTGCTCATAACGATGAACAACAGTTCCACGCTTGGGATGTTTGCTGGTCACTGGTTTTTTATCTAGATAGAGCAAAGCACTTTTGGGTCTATTCTCAGCTATTCATCTCCTATGCAGAACGAATGAGAGAGTGTCCTGTAACACTGTAGTGACTGTCCAAGTGGATCACCAGCTGTGTTTTCATGTGCTACAAGATGAAGGGCATAACGCCTTCTGAAAAGTGCTCTCTGCATTCAGCCAGAGCACACTCAGCTTCTGCAGTATTTCTGGGAAGCATCGATATTGTGAACATCTGCAGAGAGGCGACGTGGTCTTCAGTCCACATCTTTGCTAGATATTATGTGATTACTACCACGTCAAGAGAAGACACAAATGTGGGGAAAGCAGTTTGGCAGTCTCTCTTCTGATGAGAATCCTAATCCCAACTCTGTTGGAAACTACATGGGAGTCTCCTAGTGTAATGGGCATGTGCAATCGCTTGAAAAAATGGTTACTCCTTGCAGCTGCTCTTTTGAGATGTCTTGTGTATGTTCTTTATGTGACCCACCCTCCTTCCCCAGTGCATTGGAGTGTCTCATCTGAGGGCTTGTCTGCACTTGAAATGCTACAGTGGCACAGCTGCAGAGGCACTTCAAGTATAGATACTACCTATGCCAGTGGGAGGGATTCTCCCATCAGCATAGGTAATCCACCTCCATGAGAGGCAATAGCTAGGCTTCCCTCAATCTAGCACTGTTTACACTGGGGGTTAGGTTGGCTTAACTACGTTGCTCAGGGGTTTGGATTTTTCACATCACTGAGCGACATAGCTAGGTTGACCTCACTCTTTGGTGTACACCAGACGGAAGAAGATACAGTGTGAAGGTACTGAAGGTAGGCTGGGGTAAACCCTCCACTCAGGGCACACGGGATGCGAGGGTGCAGGTGTGGCCACCCCTGTGGGTATCTCTAGGGAAAACTCTGGCACTGATACATGAGACGTGTACACACCTAGTGTAATGGACGTATGCAACATATATCAAAACAACAGTTACAAGAAGGTAAGTAACTTTTTTTTTTTAAGTAGTAAAGAATAAAACTTCAAGATGGAGTCAGTTCTCAAACTTTTATGTTAACCAGTGTGTATTTGGATTTCCTGTAGAAAAGGGCATCTTTAAACTCTGGAAACCAACGGTGAAACTAGTGCTTAAAAATGCTGAATATATTTACCCTTGGAATAGCTTTGTAATGTTTCTAAACTGGAGTGTATTTCCTCTGTTTGTCACAGCCACATTTTATGTTCTGATCCACAGGACACAAATTCTGTTTAATGGGTAATGAAATCTAAACCTACATTGCATCTTTTTTTATAAACACTGAAAATTCTTACGTCTCTAGAATACCAGCAGCATGGTCTGTGGAGAAATGCAGCCCATACACTTGGGTCTAATCCTGAGATGTGCTTGGTACCTTTCCCTGACATTTAAATCAATGAGGTGCTTAACACGGATTATTTAGTAGGTGTGAATTTTGGAGGCTGAAGTGCTAGCTTGCAGTCCTCTGTTTTGATCCAAGCAGCCTGACTGACCAGCTCAAGGGGGAACATTGTGTACAGGGACAGTCTCCATGGCTCATTCCAAAGAGAAAAATGGCTGTGTTCCACTCCATGAGATGTGTGGAAATTAGTTGCATCCCTCTGTCTCTTGAAATTTGCCAATGAAGCCATTGGCTGGGCAAAGTTTGAATGCACCTGCCTTTGGTCAGTACTATGCCACAAGTGTTAAACACAATTGTGTCTGCACAATAGTTGCATTTTATTGAAAATCCATTTTGATGTCTTTTTTTTCCCCTTTTGCTCATGAATTTGTGCTGTATCTGAATATCTCAGTAAAGACAATCTCTACATGCCGTTTTTGAAACAGTGCATGACCAACACTTTTCTCTGGTGTCAAACTCCTCATTTTCATTTCCAGTTCTTCCCCAATGGACATGCATTTGCGACTGGTTCTGATGACGCCACTTGTCGACTCTTTGACCTGCGTGCAGATCAGGAGTTAATGATGTACTCCCATGACAATATCATCTGTGGAATCACTTCTGTAGCCTTCTCAAAAAGTGGTCGTCTCTTGCTAGCCGGCTATGATGACTTCAACTGCAATGTGTGGGATACTCTGAAGGGAGAGAGAGCAGGTTGGTAAATGGTATCTGCAGTGAGTTGCAGTTCTTTTTTTCTTTAGCAGGATCTCAACATGGAACACATTCCACTTTCTGTAACTTTTAAAAGTAAAACTAGTTCACTGGTAGTCAGTGATGATACCTGCAGGTGCTGCTGAATTGTGAAATCTTCTCTGCTTCCTTTACTCAATGTAAAGGTTTATTTTTGGATTTCTATCCCTATTTTCTTGCATTTTATTTTTTCATATTTTCAGATCTGGTAATAGTGATGTTTAGAAAAGGGATGTGAGGTTTTCTGTTGTGTACAGTAAGTGGTTTCGTGTCTGGTTTTGGTTAGAGACATTGTCAGCACCTCTGATTTATTTATTTACTTTATTATATAATATACTGGGAAAATCCAAATGCAAAATAGTTAAAATATTTGGTTCAAGGGTTCAGGACTTCCCAAGATAGGAGCTAACTCATAATATTGGGGCGCTAATATTGCTTTTAAGATAAAACATAGAGGAGGATACTTCTTCTGTCACTTAACCACTCTTAAAAACAAACAAAAACCTCTTCCAGGATGTCTTGAGGTGAATTTAACCTGAAAAGTAATGTACAACACTTGAAAAGCTTCAGCTGTTAACCTCCTCCATCCTCTCTTCCAGGTGTCCTTGCTGGCCATGACAACCGTGTCAGCTGTTTAGGTGTTACTGATGATGGCATGGCTGTAGCTACAGGGTCTTGGGACAGTTTTCTCAGAATCTGGAATTAACTGGGAGACAAACATGTACATTCTCCATTGAGATCTGGAGAGATCAATGCTGCAGCCTATAGCTGTGAAATAACATTTCTACCTTGTATTTGCAGGTGAAGTTTTTCTATTCACTGATTATTACACAAAAAGGCTTTCTGTAAACTAGAAAAAAATCAAGTGAAGAACTAGGGGTGGGGGTGGAGAAATCACTGACTTTTAAAAAGGGGCCAGGCCAGCACACATAATCATGGTGACTGAGAAACTAAGAGCCAGTCTTTTTTGTTTTTGGTGGTTTGGTTAGATTGTCCTCGAGGGATTTCTGCTTGTGCTCAAAGTCTGCTAATTCTGTACTTTTTTTGTACATAACAGAATATACACATTATAGCAGCCAATCATGTAACATTTGTCTGTATGTAAAGAAATATGTTTGCATTTTTTAAGGAACTACATTTATAGCTTTGCATTTAACCTGAGATGTCACTTCTGAGTTTTGTAGTGGATGAACTAGATTGCTGTTTTAAACGCTTTTGTGAATTTACTGTAGATAAAGTGAAGCCAATGGTATGTATGTGTTTTTATAATGGAAGGCATTTGAATTACTACTTTATTATTATTATTTTTTTTTAAAAGGCCCTGATGACCGTGGTAATACCTAGCGCCTTACTTATTCACTTCTAGACCTATTTGTCTATTTAAGCATGGGGATTACTCCTTCCAGCCAGTGGTTCCTGGTTCATCCATCAGCAGCCATGGCCTCCAAGCACCAAGAGAATGTTAATGCCATTAGGTATATATATAATATAAAAAAATAAGGTTTTAACACGCTGGCGTCAGAAGAACAGAGTACATAAGTCAAGTAACACATTACTGTCACTAAGTGGGTGAGTGCTTTTTCCTTTTGACAGTGGAGTTGTAAATGAGAGGATTCTGATCCACTGCAAACTCCAGCTGCCATGCACTAGCAAGGTGATATTCTAGCATGGAGTTGACTGAATAGGTTGTGTACACTTTTACAATTTCTTCAAAGTTGCTACTACAGCAAATGAAGAGATTTAAGAGGGTTTCTCTATGAAGGCTTCCTACGGATGGCTTAGGAAGTACAGTGAATCCCTTACTAGAACTGCAAAGTTAGAGGTTCACCCTAATTATTTCACAACAGAACATGCTTGTCTTGTGTAATGGTTGAAGTGACCATGTTATCTACAATGAACAATAACCTTTTTGATAATCTCTATGATCCCTCTAAAAACTTTGCACTCTAAATTTAAAATCCTGCTAGTTCATTTACAACCGCAGTGGTCTGTGCTTAGGCATCTTATTAGATGCCAATCTGCAAACTGACAGTAAATAGTCATTTCCTTTTATATGCCTGATCTTGATATGATTCACTTATAAAATGGAAGGCACTGAGAGCACTTGAGCTAGTAAGCATTTTCTTATTGTGTAGGTATATGACAAATCATGTGGCTCAAACCCATTTGAAACTACCCATGAAGATCACTTAACTCTGGTGCTGGCAGCGTGTCCATGTTTGTGATGGATGTCCCTGGGGGAATCTGAGTTGGGCATGAAAGTACCTGATACTTTCAGGAAAGGGCCATTCTCTGTTGGCTTCTCATAAGTGATTTATTTTAAATGTGTGTATTTAAACAAATTACCATAAAGCTGAAAGTTAATGTTAATCTGCTGCCCCCACCTGAAGGTGCGATGTGTCCAAATGTCCCTGGGTCAGTTTGTGAACATAAGTGCCCAGCATTTTGTAATATGAAAAGAGATTGTTGCTGAGACCACTGTTTGTGAAGTTTCTACCACTTGTAATTCTAATTTCAGTACTTCCGGACTGTGCCTGTAAATATGCCATGTTTACAACGGTGGAGGTGCCAATAAATGTGCCAACTGTAGTAAATTCAGTATCCGTTAAAAAGCACATCCCGTGCTGGAGCAGTATACACTTACTAAAGGCAGATTATGGTGTAGGACCAAAATCATGTTATGCTGTAGATCACAGAAACTCATTTGCATTTTCTTTTCAGCAAGATTATTTTGTCTTCTGATCTGTTTGCATTAACAGAATTATTTATGGAATATTTGTATCTTTTTCCAAGAGGGCAGCTCTTTGAGGTCAGGCAGAACACTTGATATTTAAACTTGCAGCTGCTTCTGGTTTGAGTGAATCATTCTGAAAATTTGCTAGTAAACTCTTAGAGGAAAAATTTAAATTACTAAATAGTTTCTCATTAAAGGTGCATCTTGAAGTGACTTCCTAGTTGCCAGTGTTGTAAAGAGACTTCCCATACTTGCAATTAAATATCAAACTATTTCCCTTTATACTGCAGTATAGATGTTTGCTGGCTAACTCTTAAGTAGATCAGGTTTCTAAAAGGGTAATGGGATGTCAACACCTGAGGAAATATTTAACTCCTGGGGCGAATGTACACCAAAATAGTGGCTACTGTTGGAGTCCTGGTTTAAGTCTGTTTGGATTGTTTGCCTTTTTTAAAGCATTTATAGTAGTGGGACACTTATTACATCTTAAACTGAGGCCATAGAATGGGCCTATATGAGCAATTTCAGTTTTTTTAAGCATTGCTTATGGGTGAATTTTCAAGATGGTACACTCATTAAGATAAATTAAGCTGCAATTAAGCTCTTAACCCAAGCACCAAATCCCATCTTCTGCTATAAGCCACCATTTGCAGGTTTTACTTGAAAGCTTTCATCCAGACTCCTGCATCTCAAAGAAAATGTCTCCATGGGTATTTTTAGACTAAAAGATGATGTATACCTGTAGCTTAATATAAGCTCAGATATGCAGGTTAGTGTAGTTTCTAACCGGTTACGTGATGGTGAACCAGTTTAATACAGGTAGTGGATTTTACAGCACAATGGGTTATACGTTAAACTGTTGTGAAACATTTACCACTGCCAAACTGTAGAGCTATCTTAATTTCAAATACGTTATGTGGTTACAAAAATATTTACTAGATTTTGGAATTAGTAATACTTGGTACTAAAAACAGTTATGACCATTGTGCCAAAAATTTGTAATTGATAGGAAAGTTACCTTTTTCCAGGCTTCGTTCTAATATTAAATCCATGTTTAAATGTACTTCAAAAGAAGTGGTGTAGCAAAAATGTAATTGGCTGAAGCTGTAATTTGGAAACTGGAAATATGTGCCTCATGAATTTACAGATTAATTCAGGTACAGCTGCTGTCCACTTTTTTTTTTAAGGCTGATTAGCTTTACAGTGAAGGATACTGATCAAGCAAACTTCCAGTTTGAACTTACTCCCATGTATTCTCAGCCTTTGTCACTTTATTAGTAAAAATACTGGGTGAGATTCAAGAAACCACAAAGCTTTGAGATGGCATTGTGCTAATGTACATTCACTTAGTATAGGTAATGTGTGTACCTTCTTTCAACCATCTCTAGACTTTTTTCTCCTAAATGTCATTACCATCTGCCTTGTTGAATGTCACATACTATTAAGTATCTGACAGAACTGCTGGTTCAGTAGTCCATTTGGAGTAGAAAAACTCATTCAAACTGCTTTCTTCTGAGGAGAGAGGTTGACCCTGATTTGGCATACCAGCTAGTCCTCATGTGCATACTATAATGCATGGATTGGAAATAGATATCTTTAATTCAGTTAATGTAACCACTTGTCCCATCATGAAGTTCACATTACTTTAGGGTGGAATGATAATATTGTGAAAAACATTCCAAGAGTGCTTAGTCTTTCCTCTTTGAGGACACTGTCACCTCCACTAGATTTAGTGCTGTGCTTTAAAATGTTGGTGAGAATAGGTCTTGGCTAATTCAAATAGTTGGTATGAAATGGTTGTGTAGCAGAATGACAGATTTTGAGATAGCATTTCCTGTAAAAGTAATTAAGCATGGGTTGATGGTGCACTTTGTATACAGTAATCTGGCATGCATGCTGGTAAAACTACTTCCTACACTTCAGAGGCACCACAAGCCTTTTTATCCAATTGCTGGTTGTGTAAAATACATGCAGAATGTTAATGCAGTGTTGTTATGGTAAATGTGTGAACAGTGTTAATAATTGATTATAACTGATAACAGATTAAATGTGCCTGACATTCTTATACCACACAGTATGTTTAGGTTTTGACTAATATGGACTTCAGTGGAATAGTCTTAGATATTTCAAGCCTTTGTTTTACTTACACAATGGTGCTCTATTTGTTTCTCCTTTAAAAAAAAAAAGCATCTGAACACTTGTACTACATATTACATCCAAAGGAGTCCAAAACTAATTTCTTTTAAACATGCTTGACTCTTAGTTTGGCACTTAGCTCTGATTGCCCAGCATTTCTCATCTAATGGTTTTAATTTTACTTTCACTTGTTGCTGACTACTTTGATGGAAAACTTCAGTAATGTTACCAATTATGAAGTGATTCTGCACTGCCTTTGGATTGTGTATGTATTCAGAAACAGTCTTAAAGCTTTTATTTAAGCTAATTCAAAACAAGGACTTGTGCCACTTGTTCTATAACAGGGCTGTTATATAGACTTCCCTGTTTAAAAAAAATCACTTGCTATGAACTCTGTTTATAGCTTCTCCCCCTCTCCCCCCCAATGGATCTTTTCTTTGTATTTGTACAGTGGCTCAGTGAAAGATGTTGCCATGAGTTGATATTGTAACCAATAAACAAGTGCTTTTAACCAGACTTGCTGTGGTGTGTGTATTTATTTAACAACCTTCCTTCTACCATGGCAATCTTCTAAAGATGAATGCAGTAATGTGGGGATTTTCCTAATAACCCAGCAGACATTTAAAAGTTCCTTAAGGTATAGCATAAATACACTTGTAATGTTTATGGCTTAGTCATCATTCAAAGACAGATTTTGACACAAATAGCACTGCCTCATCTATAAAGTGAATATACTACTAAAGGCATCTCAAAAGTGCTCTAGAGCAGACCCCAACTCTGCTGAAGTGCATCTTTTTGAAACAAAGATCCCCTGGACTACAGTAATGATTAGAGCACCTAGTCCTTCACAAGCAGCGTCTGCTTTAAGTGACCATGTGATCCCCAGTTGGAGTGTGGATTTAGAATTTCTATTTCATAATTCTTTAGGCAAGCTGAGTCAGTTTCCCTCTTAAACAGCGCTACCTTCTGCTGCAATACCAGAAAGGGGAACTGAAGGGGCTTTGCAATCCATGCTATTAGAAGATGAGAGCAGAATACCTTTACTAATAAAAGGGACAAGCTTTTAAATAGCTTGTGTAAACTCTTAGCCTGACTTCCTTTTATATGTAAAGGAATGCAATTGCTCTCTACAAATTGAGACAAAATGGCATGTACATTGACAGTAAGACAGGATACAGGAACAGCTGCTGTTCCCAGAAAGGAGGAGTTAATAAATTTTTTCCCCTGTTGATTCTTATTTTAAAATAATGCAAATAGCGGCAGGAAATCCTCAGCCATGCATACCCCCCTTAACTGAGAGGGGGGCCCCTAGGTAATCTGTAGGGAGCAGCTGTCGCATCAAGCACTGAAGGAACAGTCTCCTTCCTTTTATAGGACATACTCTTCTGAAGAACCACACTAACACTACTTCCAATAGAAAGAATTCTGAATTTTATTTCCACAGCTACCATCTTGGTCATTCACTTGACGTCTTCCAACAAAACAAAACAATAGGGAACACCAGCAGTGACTTTCATGAAGTGTCAATTTCCACAAAGTGGAAACTAAAGCAACCTTGAATTATACAGGTCTCATGCTTTAGAACAGTTTCTGTAATAAAAATCTGGCTGTGAGCCACATGCTACTGTTACCCACTTCCCAGAAGTACAAGATGTAAATAAAACAGCACCTTCTGCTACACACTGCTTGTGAATGGGGTCAAGTTTAAAATGAGGAATAGTGCATCATCTAAATTACCAACTCATCTGCCAAACTAAATTCAATGAGTTAAAGGGGCAGCATTTCCCCCACCCAAATTAAACCAGTCTAGAAATGCTCTTAAAGAATAAACTTCTTATAAATACAGTTGCAGCTCTTCCCCTTGCATAATTTCTGTATATTTAACCAGCTGGGCTGCAGCTCCTCTTCACATCTCATAACAGTCACCTGGTAGCATACTCAAACGTCCACAACAATAAGGAAAATCATGACCCTGAAATACTTTGAAGGGAGATATGCAGCATACCCAGCTTCAGTGATCACTTCCTGCTTTTAAAACGAAGTATTGAGTAGATCTTAAAAAACAAAGTGCATTTCATTAGCTCTTTTTTGTAAATTAGTGAAAAGTCCCAGCAAGTACTCAAGCAACAATAAAAATGTGGTGCCTTAAGCCACCAGTCACTCGAGTTTGGTTTTAAACCGGATTTTGCAGCATTAAGCACTTTCATAAAGGATATATAAATATTCTGAAAGACTTTCACCATCTAAAATATTTTTAAAAGCCTGTTTATAAAATACAGGTGAAATTGCACATGGTCTGCATCAGGAAGCACTTGGGTATCATTGCTAAAATCTATTGATGGGCCCAGGCCTACCACCACCCTTTAAAAGCGGATTAAGATGGAAACATCCACACACTTAACTTCTCACAAAGCTAGAACAGAGGGAGCTAGTGGCCAAGATTAAAAAATACAAAAACACATGCCTGCAGTTGGCAGCTAAATAATTCAGGAACTTAAGATAGTGCCGGGAAGGAAGGAAGCAAGCAATATGGAAAAGTATCTACAGGTAAATGCAATATTGTTTCCCAAATGTATGCAGTCTGAAGAGAAATTCAATTTATAATGCTCACAGCAGAACATGGCAGATATTCATGATGTAGTGAGAAATATTTGAAGGCTAGGCTACAGCACGTGCCCAGGTGACTAGAAAATAGCAAGCCCTCCCAAGGGTGCTTAGATTAAAAACTTTGATACCTTAGCTGAATTTTTGCATAGTTTGGGATGAGTGTAGACCAACTGTATAGCAGAAGTCCCCCGTTTGTTGTAGGTAGAGGCTTGCATGCCGCACATGACAGATTCACCTGAACTTTATACACATTAACTTACTTTGGTTTTCAATATTCCTGTTTGATGAACACTGCCATTCCATCATTGCAGCATGCTTGAATGTTTAAAGCTTTCCAAAATACCTACAGGGAATCAAATTTACTTGAAAGCATCATGTATACAAGTAAAAATGGCAGGTCTATCTGTAAGTAAACCGAAGTAGGGTAACAGCCCAGCCCAATTGATTTTATCTGAATTCAAATAATCTAAAGAAGCACTTTTAGGCTGCTAGAGCTGTTCACCTAATATTTTCATTCATAAAACAAATATGAAAAAGCAGCATCTAGCACCACCAGCTATTTCTAGAGAACTGGGAGACATTGATACTGATGTGAGGGAGAGAAGAAATAATGGATTCTCTCCCTACATAACTCCTGGATGCCAGGAAGGTGGGATTTGCCACTGGTAAATACTAAAACAAAATAATACAGGGTGGTTGTTTTTTTATTTTAAGTCTCCAGAAGAATAAATTCAGTATTTGTCAGTAAATATAAATTATCATTTTGCTCTTGCAAAATTTCTCTTTACCACAGCTTTTAGATACAGTTCATTGCAAAAATGTGAACTGGACGTTACAGTATCTGACAAGTATAATCAAGGTAATTTTAAAAATATAAGTCATTTCATGTGACTCCACAGGGGAGCAATGTGTCATTCTATAATGTTGCCCTACAGGCAGTTACCCAAGGAAGCCAGCAATGAGAAGAGGTTGGTCTATTTATTCTGCTGAAGAAAATGCTTTGTAAAAACATCCAGCTCATTTTCAAGGTGAAGGGCTTTGTTTCTGTAAAACAAACAAGAGAAAAGTGATTGATCCACATGTAGCACCGAAACACCCAATACCCCAGGCTTATTTGCATGCATCCAAACTCTCACAAGAGTCTTCAGCCTCTTTACTTTTTAGTAATGAAATGCAGGACACGAGAAATCTTACTTAGACCCACTGTAACAAGTGCTTATGTGCTCTGCCCAGTCAGGGTCTGAGATTCAGAGTCCATCTACACGGCAAACCAAACCACACAAATCTCAAAGCCCAGATCAACTGACTTGGGCTCGCACTAGGGGGTAGCAGTGTAGTTTCCACTCAGGCTGGCGCCCAGTGAGGGGGGAGGGGTCTCAGACTCCAGCCTGAGCAGGAACATCTCCACTATTTTTAGTCCTGAAGCATGAGCCCCATGACCCTGCATCAGTTGACTCAGGCTCTGAGACTTGCGGCAGTGTTGTGGTTTTTTTGCGGTGTAGACGTATCTTTAAATCTCAGGATGCTGGCTAATCTGAGTATGTAACACCTTAGCGAGGGGCTAGTTCCTAAGCGTTTCACAAACGCATGAGGAATCACTGTGCTAGAAGGGACCGTGGATTTCTTGTTGCTGGGAGCAAGAAAAAAAACACCACCACCATTCCTTGTAGCTCTGCCTCGCCCAGTTCCTGTCTACATTAGCAAAACTTTCTAAGAACGTCTCACCATTGCTACCACCCTTCAGCACCTCTGCTGGGAGCCCTGGGATAGATGGACTACTGGCAATGCTTTCAATGCCATTCAATTAGAGAAGCCCATGTAGGGTTACACAACAAAGGGTTAAAAACACACCTAAATTGTTTACACTAGGGCTCCTGTAGCTAATGCTGGTTGCGATAAACCCCTTTTAACTGACATTTTTAGAAAATGGCCCTAGCAGAGCAAGGGACTCAGCCTGAGGACAGTGTGCAGCACACAATGGCAAGCCAAGGGTGGAGAGAAAACAGACACAAAGCCAAGTGTTGCCCCATCGGCTGCTAGATGAGGAGACAACAGGGAAGGGGTTGGGGTCCACTGGGACTGGGAAGGCATCTCCAAAAGAGAAAGGGGTCCTGCTTGGATGAAATACAGGAGCTGAATTTACCCTACTCCCAGCTAAGAGTATTCCTATGGAGAGAGCTTTGTAACGAAGACCTGCTTAGGAACTCATGCCCCATCTCCAAGGGAAAAAAAGCTGCTCAGGCAGGGAAGTGACACGTATTGTTGGGGCATGATAAAGTATTCTTGAGAAATCCATTTTTACTGAGCAGAGAAAAGGAACCAGGTACAGAGGGAGAAGATCAACATGAGGATGGGCTGATATTTTTTTAGACTTTCCCCACATGCTCCAGAGAAAACACAACTGGCTAACATAACTTTAAAAGAACACAACTGCTGCTACTGGTGTACGAGCATAGGTGCAGGAACTAGGGATGCGGAGGGGTCCGTCCGCCACCCCCCCAGCTCCCAGCTGTGGCCCCAGCCTCGGCCCTCTTGCCCCTGTCTGGGCCCCCCCAGAGACACGGCTCTGCTCCTGGCTCCAGCTCGGGGGCAGACAGGCATAAGGGGGGCTGGCTTTCAGCACCCCACTATTAAAAGTGTTTCAGTGCCACTGTGTACGAGGCAAGAAGATATATATATTACCGTGCTTCACCCTGCACCACAGTTTCAAGGCACATGTCAGAATGATCATTAACAGCTGAAAACAGCAGCAAAAACACACACTTATTTTATGATACAGTACCGCCATCACTACAGACATAGGGGTGAAATCTTGGTCCCACTGAAGTCAATGGCAAAACTCCCATTGACTTCAGTGGAGCCAGGATTTCAGTTTCTCTCCAGCTGGCTAGTTCAAGATTTCTCTCAAGCAACTGGCTGAGTCAATACAAAAGGATCATTACCTTAGGTGCTTTGAGTTTCTCTGTATTTTCTCTAACTGATCTATTCCTTTGGATAGCCTAGCAATTTCTTCTTCCAGGTTTTTCTGAGTAACGTCGACTTGCTGACACAGTCTAGCAAAGGTAGTGGCCATTTCTCTAAAGGAAAACAAGTTTGTAATCACAGTTTACCATACTTTGTGTTACACTACACTTCAGAGTCCATGAGTAGAACAATGCAATCAGAACAGCCACCAACTGCTATACACAATTGCATAAAGACAGCATGAGGAAGAATGAGCAAAGGGACTATCTCTTGAAAAAATCAATAGAACAGGGACACTGTGGTGGTGGCATTTTTAGGGGCATGAGAAAATAATACAAAATAGACCTTGTTTTAAATATATGCTGATGTTGCTACTGCCAGCTTCTGACTCCAAAGCTGGAGACTGTTCTCAGAGTAGTGGAGTTTTGCTATTAACTTGGGGGTAGATTCACAAAGGGATGTAGGTGTTGCAATGCCTGACTCCGAGGTGTCCTGGTGCTTAGTGGAATTCTCAGCTCCAAGTTAGGTGCCCAGGCTTCCCAAACAATGCATGAGAAGAGTTAGATGCCTAAGAAAGGGATTCTCAGAATCAAGTTGCTGAGTAGGGAGCCACCTAAATTAGCTAAGAATGAAATGCAGTGGACTGGGTTCGGGCTTAGGCCTAGATTCACAAGGGAGTTTGGGTGCCTGACAGGCTGAAGGGAGGTGCCTATCTATGCTCGGGATTCTCAGCTGCGAAGCCTCTCCTGGAGTTGGGCACCTAGGTCAAATCAGATCTAGGGGTGGGGGCAGGAGGGCAGAAAGAGGGGGGCTCTATATCTGATATCCCAGTGGCTAGAGCACTCACCTGGGATGTGCAAACCCAGATTACAATCCCTGGTATTTAGGTCTCTTACCTGCCAGGTGAGTGCCCTGACCACTTGGCTTTTAGAACCTGAAGGCAGTGTTCTGAAAGGGCTGCTTCCCTCACTCCTCAAGTGTCTCTGTTCTCAGGTTATTGATTCTTCTGGAATGGGTGTCTCTCGAGCTCTCCCGTTGGAGATGTTCCATTTTGTATAAATAATTAAATAGCCATTGGACAAGAGATAAAGGGAGTGACTCGATAGCTTGGTGGTTAGGGTTTTCACTCGAACCTGACTCTCCCACCTCCAAATCAGGCAGAGGAGGGATTCAAACTTGGATCTCCCACATCCCAAGTGAGTGCCTTAGCTGCCAGACTACGGGGTATTCTGGGGACACCCACCAGCTGTCTGTTATGTGTGAGCCATGATCCGATAGGCGTACTCTAAGCACACTTCCTGGATCAGGACAACAGGTGGGAGAATACCTCATTTGAGAAAACCACAGGGACTTTGCTATGAGTGAGGGCTGTGAGCAACTAGTTAGCAGCATCAAGCCTTTAGGCACGGTTCCCACTACTAGGCATGCGCAAAACTGTTGGACTTAAGCACTTAGGCCTAAGTAGCTTTCTCAATCTAGCCCTTAGCATCTGAATGAGTTTATCGTGAAACACCGAACAAGTGTCACCAACATTCAAATTGAGCAAACCAACAGCTTTGATAGCGTCTACATTCATTTGACTTTTCTCATCGCTTCAAACCGTGTTCACCACATTGAACACTCCTTCCACTAACTGACTGTCCCCGGTAAATACAGAGCCAGTTCTGCTTGGAACAACAATACCGAACAAACATTTTGATAGATTAAATGAAAAACCAGGACAATTCAAACTGGCTCAGATGATGTTCCTGGGACACCAGGACATCTTACAAAACCTCCAGGACTGTCCCGATAGAACGGAGATGTATGGTCACTTGAGGAGTGAGGGAAGCAGTCCTTTCAGAACACTGCATATAGTGAAACTGGTTAAGGTTCCAAAAGCCAAGCCATCATCCTGAGTCTTAAGTGATTCAGTGTTAGTGAAAAGGATGTGACTATGGCTGCCCATTAGAACAGAGCCATACTTTCATATTTATATAGTAAGCTGCTTGGCAAAGAAACTGCCTATAGAGATTCAGAATCATTCTAGGTCCTCAGACGGATACAAGTTAGGGGTAAGAATTTCACATTCTGCTGTTTTGCCAGGGTAAGCAAAGTTATCATCAGGCACAAATTAACTGTATGATTTCAAATAATTATGCTGTAATACCCATATGAGTTGTCTCTTTTGTTATTGTGTAAATCCCCCATTTATCCAAAAGAAAACAGACCATTTAAAAGGGCATCTTAAACGCAAGACAAAAGGCTTAAATGTTACAGGCCAAGTTCATCCCTGGCATAACTTAATCGACTTCAGCCTGACTTAGATGGAATTACGCTAGGCATGAATCTGTCCCACCATCTTTTTATAGTACAAGTCAAAACGTCTCTGAATGATGGGAAAAGAAGGGCATTATTTTCATCTCTCGGCAACAGCACGAATATTTTTTGCTGCTAAGTGCTAATGAAAATTGCATAATGTAAATGCTTAGGCACTAAGGAAGCTTGCTGGCGACTGCTCTTAAACATGAATTGGACTAGTTTAAAGTCGAGTAAAGAGAGTAAGAAAGTGCAAACCAAAGTTAACAAAACTACAGCTCCAGAAAAGTGATGCTTTTTCTGTGAAACAATATCCATAAAATTCCTTCATTAAAAAAAAAAGCATTTTGTTAAAGGGGCTCAATCAACTTAAAAGCCACACTTCTCAGAAGTTCCCCATCCCCCTTGTTCAACCACCACCTAAGGCTACTATAACTGAAAGAATATTTTTTTCCTCCACTTTGTGTATAGTCATTTTCTCTCTCCCCCGTACAGTCAGAAAGGTAATCGTGGCTGTGTGAGGTCTTTACACTAACAGTGAAGTGCAAAACAGGACTGTAAAACCATAAAAAAATATGAAAGGGGGATTCTTTGCCACAACAGTAATCGACCCAACTTTAGCTCATTTTTTGAAATTGAACAGATTTCAAGTTGATCTTTAAACCTTCTTACTTAGGCATCTTTTCAATTCTCTATTGTAACTTTCATTGATAAATACATGCACATAGATTATCCACTGAAATGTATTTCCTGTATTAGTGACTACAATGATAAGTATAATACTTACTGTTGCACTTGATGGCTGCAATTTGCACTAGTAAAACTGACAATCATCTGCAATTTTTCAGTAGCATAGTTTACAAACTGCTGTTTAAAGGCTCTCTCTTTTGCTTTAGTTGTCCAGGTTAGTCTCTCATAGAGATACAAAACTCCATACATGCTTAGGGAAAGACAGATGAGTTTCCAGCCTACAGTTCTCCAAACCTGAAAAAGAAGCATCTTTTCATGACCTGAGCTGAGTTATGTGACAGTAGCTCTATGGAATGTATTTTGTCAGAGTATGGTCAGAATTAGAAGAGGATAGAAAAGTGTCAACTTCCTGTTTAAGGTTTTTGCTCTCTTTGAACCTTTCTGTCCGACTGGATTAACAAAACATGTTTTTCATCCAGGTAGCACTGCAGAGCAACACAGCTACATAAGGAGCTAGAGCCTCTTCTGCCTTGTGCATCAGCTGCAGAACTGTTAGCTAGATTCAGATTACAGAATCTTTATTGCCAGTGATAAAGTAAGAGGCAGAAAGCAAAACTCTCACCAATTCCAAATTGAGCCTGACAAAAAAATCAAATCATTTTATAATTTAGAAACTGAGCACATTTGTATAGAATAAATATAGGCTCCAACATGACCCTACTCAGCCAGTTTTCTTATTACATACTTACTACAAGCATTTAATGCATCTTATACCCTTTACTGCAGTGCTATTTAGCCATGAAGATGTAAAGATTTTGCTGCATTAGACAAAAAGTATTTATCCTAGATACCCCATCTAGTTTGCAAAGTGGTTCTGATGCCACAGATCTTGTATCCCTTACTCACATAAGTAAGGGTTGCAGGATTGGAACCATGGTGTAGAGTCATATAGGTTAGAGTACAGCATGACTGATTCCTGGAGCCTTTGCCTATGACGAGTAAATTTAAAAAAAAACCCACAATGGAGACCAAAGAAATCTAATAAACTGATCACTCAGTTTAAGTATTTTAAATTAACTATTCTGTAGCCATTTACAAAGAAAGCCTGGCTAAACTGATTAGCAAACAATTCTTTCTTTACTATGCTAAATACTATTTTGTAGATTTCACCTGTGATTGCAAGGGGCTTATCAAGCGCATGAAAGGAAAGTGCACCTATTGTTTAGTATCTGTTTAGTAAGACTAACTTCATTAGACATAGTTCTATTTAAGTCATGAGTTGAATGGAGCTATGCTGATTCATGCCATCTGAGGACTAGGCCCATTGCTAATTAGACTGATTCTAACAAGCAAGCATCAATTCTATGCAGCAGTGATGGCATCCCAAACAGTAAAAAGAGTACATTTGGAATAGTCTCTGCCATGCTTTCCATTTATAGAGGTGGTTGCTAATGCTACTTGCCACTCCTCCAACGATGATGATGCTCATAGATGTCCGTGATGTTAGTGAAGCTAAACTCGTTACCAAAGAAACCATGAGTTCCTCCTGTGATATGTTCTCTGGAGTTACAGCAGGAAGACAGGTGGCAGAGGGGGTGGAAGCTAAAGGACGAGGGATCTAGAAGAGCAGAATAAGGCAAACTGAGTGATAAGCATTATGGAACTCTAGAACAAACTGCTTGGTTTTATTATTTATTTTGGTTTCCCATAAGCAGGGTTAAAAATTGAATTTTTTTTTTTTTATTTTTTTTTTTAAGTGGATAAGATCATCGGAGATTCAAAAATGCTCTTCATTTGTTTAACCCTGAACAGCAGTAATGGAGTATTAGTTGTTCAGCAAACTGATTAGTAACTTAACAAGAGATGGGCCTTTCCTGAAGATCTCCTCATCAACCCAGACAGGGGTGGGTCAAGAAGCAAAGAGCTGCCCCAAATTCCTGAAATATAATTAAAGCTTCTAGAATGGACTGTAGTTAGTTCTGTTTGATTCCCACTATGCCTCATCAACTTCTATCCACTCTTCACTATTCTAACAGCCCTGTGCCCACCTGGCAGTTCTTTCAACCCTTCACTCCCCTACAAATGGACCCATCCACCCATGATTTTTTTTTTACTTTGAGGCTAGGGCAAAGTCCTAAGTGGACCCTAGATCCAAATTTCATGGTGACCTCATGATGGGCTGAACCAAAATCCCAGATCTGAACACCCTCTCAAGCTTTATAAGGGGAGCAGGGAGGGATAACATCTAGAGCCCTAGCGGATATCGCTACATTTATCACAACAGCAGGAAACCATAGTTTCTTTCCACTTGTTAGTGTTGACATTTAAAAACTCCATTGCCCCAACTAGCCAGACAGTCCATAAGGTTGAGGGAAGTAGGACTGGCTTTGCTCCACTTTAATTATACAAAAACTGTAAATGAAGAGGTGACCACAAGGTTAGATACAGAGGTAAAACAAAAACAGAGTCCCCGAGAACACACAGTAGCTGCAGGAAGTAGTAGAAAGATGTTCTGGCTCCATTTCATCCATGAATATAACCCAGTAATAACAACCCTCACCAAAACAAGTTTCAGACAAAGGGAACATGGTGAGCAGACAACATACCAAGTGATTAATACACATGTAAAATAATGTATAGAAAACATCAGATATCAACCCAATCCATTCTGAAAGACCTGGGAAGCACTCACCTGTGAGGTTGGATCTGCCAGCCCGAGTAGCACTCTATGAGCATGCTTTGGGCCTAGGAAGCGGTTTACAAGGGTGGTCCACCCCAGGGAAAAGCGGAACGTGATATCCTCTTGAAAATCTGAACACAGACTGTGACAGTTCAAATCGTAACTGAGGTCAAACTTCCTGCATGGAATTAGCAACTGAAGCTGATTCTGAACACCAGAAGGTAATAATGGCGTCAGATTTTCTAAAAACAAAGTGGATTAGCAAAATTTAATTACTATGCAAAACTTTACTCCATCCTGGGATGGTCATATGATGCACTAATTCTGAAATTAAAAAAGCCAGATACAAACACCTAAGCAACAGTATTAACTGAGGCCTAACCTACCAGTTTGTCTACTTAGCAATTTCCATTATAATTAAGAGAGTGCTCAGCCCTTGCACTGCACAGTTTAAACATTGTTTGTCCCATTAGGATCAATTATTGATCATTCCAGCGAAACAAAATGGAAAAAGAAAAAGCCATCCAGAAAGGCAGTGGTGACAAAAAGGGAAAAAATGGTCAGAGATTAACTGAACCAATCAGAAAGATCACTAGCTAGAGTCCTGAAGTCCAGGATGGACAAAGGACAACTTGGCCAATCCCAATAGCCTTGGGTAGAAATAAGGAAGAGGTGACTTTTCAAGATCTCAGGAATAGGTCACTAAAGGCTTCATATATTTCCTCAAGACTTGACTGTTTCATTAGCAGGAATCAGTTCAGACTGGGTGGTTGGACAGGCATTTAACAAAAGGGAGTACAGAAACAGGAGACCGCACCAAAACGTGAGCTTCAGGATAGAATCCTAGTTTGCACTGAGTGAACTAGGGTAAGGCTTACACTGAAGAAATATCTGACAATCAGGTATTGCCTATATTTTAACATTGCCACTGTTAATTCAAGTTATTTTACTCAGCTCCCTTCCCTAAGCTAGCCATACAGAGGTTAAAAAGACACAGGAAGGGAAGAAAGGTAGCAGGTCTAGAGTCAGTGGGGAAGTCCTGTGTTCTAATCTCAGTTCTACCACTAACTCAGTGTATCACCTCAGGCAAATAAATCACTTAATCTCTGTTTCACAGCTTCTCCAAATCGGGATAATAATTACTCCTACTCCCCACAAGCCCTGTGGGAAGTAACAGTTGCATAGCACTTTGGATGTGTAAAGCGTTATAAGATTATAACTCAGTAAATCCCAGTCATAGTACGTAATTGTCTAGACAGGAACAAGTAAAAGTAGGAATTTACTTGGATTAAACATTGTTAGGGGAGGAACTGTTTCTCCATTATTCATGTGTACAGTGCTTAGCATATGAGGCTGTGATCTATGATTGGGACTTCTTGATGCTGCCCCAATACAAATAACAACTCTAAGCAGACAAAGTCCTTTTGGGGTTGAGCTGGAGACTGCCCATGTTCAGACTCATATTTGTGTGAAAGTAACATTACTCTGTATAAATATTACCAATCATTTCCTGCTGTGACTGATGCATTGACTGATTGACTTCAGCGGAGCAACGGTCAGCCAGGTTCTTTCCCAAACCATCTTCAATGTGCTTGTTGAGCTCCTAATGTTTCATGAAAAAAGCATGTACATAAGTTAATATCAACAAGCCAGCTATGTTACAACAATTTTGAAATATGCTGAACACAAGAAATCCCTATAATCTTTGAACATATTGTTATCCATGGTGGGGAGGAGAAGAACTTGGAGAATGATCATGCACTCAAATTATACATTCTCATGGTAAACTACCGTATATACTTGTTCATAAGCCGAATTTTTTTAGTAAAAAAGGGAAGCACCAGAGAAGGGGGTCGGCTCATGAACGGGTATAGAGAGGGAGAGGTGGGACACAGCCCCTCCCCCCCAACAGAGGGGGCAAGGAGAGGCAGCAAAGCCAGCAGGAAAGAGGCGCGGCCAGAGTGTCTCTGGCCATGCTGCTCTCCCCCCAGGCTCCGAAGCAGCTGCAGCTCTGGGGCTGGCAGGCTGCAGCCGCGCGCCACCCGTCCTGGCCCACCGGAGCAGGCTGGGGCTGCGCCTCCTGGCCTGCCAGAGCAGCTCTGGCCAGGCCAGAGACATCCTCACCTGGCTCGCCCCAGCTAAGGTTGGAAGGGATGAGATGGGGAGAGTGTGGGGGTCCCGGGCTAGGGGTGGAGTCATGTGGGAAGTGGTCACAGGGGTTCCTCCCGACCCCCAGCTTCTCCCCCCTCCCCAATTTCCCCACCAGTTGCTGTCCCTGCCCAGGTAAACAAACTGTCTCGGCCCACCAGCGGCTTATCCTGATGGCCCGGGAGCCAAAGTTTGCTGACCCCTGAATTATAGGGTCGGCTTATGAATGGGTCATAAAAAATGTCCATTTTTACTTATCCATCTTGGGGGGGTGGCTTATAAACTAACCGGTTTCTGATTGAGTATATACAGTAACTAGAATTTTAAAAAGGGCTGATATTTGTAACATTGCGATCATTAAAAAGGTAGCTGAAAAATATGTCTCAGTTTTCAGTACAACTGTTTCAGAGAGAATAATGCAGGGATGGGAAAACTACGGCCCACGGGCCTCATCCGGCCCATCAGACCTTTTAATCCGGCCCTCGAGCTCCATTGCCCTGCTCCTGCCAGGAAGCGGGGTCACGGGGTTGCCCTGCTCCGCCCGGCGCTCCTGCATGTTCAGGACCTGCGTGACGGACGTGAGGGCATGCATGTTACTCCAGCTGCACAACCCAAATGCGCTTCACGTGCCATCAGAGCCTGGAACGAGCAAGTCCACATGCCTGCTACTTGTTGGCTTAGGTGACTCTGATGTTTTAGTAGTGTTAATTTTCCATTGTTAAGGGTGACCAGCTGCATTGTTCACATTAATCAAAGAGGGTGTGGAAAAGGGGTAAGTTTGGTTTAATTATTGTAATACATTGTTATGACGGTATATTTATAATAGTAAGTAAGGTTTTATGTTTATTTCCACTAAAATGTATCTTTATTAAATAAAGTTTATTTGAATATCTCTGAATTGTTAAATTCCATGAGCATTCATGGCCCGCCATACAATTTCCATACCCAGATGTGGCCCTCGGGCCAAAAAGTTTACCAACCCCTGGCATAATGCCACTATATTACTTTGGAAAGTCAGAATTGTCTTGGTCTGATGGCAACCACCTCACTAGCCTGAACAAAGAGAAACCAATCTCAACAATATTGGTGGAAGTCAAACTATAAATGCTTTGGGAGCAGTGATGGTAGGTAGAATACTCATTCAATCCTAAAAATGTAGATTACCTGCTCAATAGGAGACTGATTCCGCACCATTAAAGTGAATGGAAAGTTTGACATGCACTTTAATGGGAGCATGTTCAGGGCCTATGAGTACCAGGCTCACAAGACTATCTTGGAATGTATGCTCCTTTTAAAAGTGACTGTTAAAGTTGGTAGAAATTCAAACAACAAAAAATGGCCTTTTTTGAAAGTGAAAATTTCCATGAATTGTTGACTCCGAAATATTTTGTCAAGTGAATTTGTGACTTTTTGTAATTGAAATTTATATCAAAAGTATTCTCAAAGTGGTTAGCAAAATGTTTCATCTACGAAAAACCAGTAAATATAAACCAAACTAAAAATTTTAGTGACCATTCTGATAAAAATTTCAATTAATTAAAAAACTAGAATTCCCTCTCCCCCCCCCATGCCCCCGAACTCTAAAATGGAAACAATTCCAAAATCTTTTGCAACTTTCTCCCCATCGTGTTTTGTTATTGTAATCTAATTTAATAACAGAAATACACAGATACATTGGATAATAAATCTGCTAAGAAAGAACACTACCTACACAAAGCAATGTACAGTTACTCTTGGGGGAATTCTGCATCAAAAAATTAAAAATTCTGTAAAATTCTGTATCTTTTATTTGTCAAAACAACAATATAATCACACCAGTTTCAATTGTTTTGGTAATTTATTTCAAAATACCTATCAGCAAGTATGTCTGTAACAATACAAACAACAACAAAAGTCCCCCCCGGAGCAGAGAGTTAAAGAAAACCCTACGACAACCCACTTCCTGTTTCTCTGTTATGCTTTTGTTGGGCACCTCAATCTGGGTGTGTCACATGTGCCAACTGGGCACATATTGGGGGAAAGCTCTGCCGCTCCCATCTCAGACACCCCCCTCCCAGAGCCCAGCCATGGGGCACCCTGGCCCAGATACCTGCACCCCCTAGTCCCCAGAGTCCAGCCATGACACCCCCACCCCCCCCGACAGCAACGCCACCTATCCTCCCAGAGCCCAGCCGCGGGGCACCAACCCAGCCCAGACACCTGCACTCCCTACCTCCTCATGGCTGGGCTCTGGGGGGTGCCCCCCCAGCCCAGACACCTGCTCCTAGTTCATAGCTTTTACTATGTTACTTTTAATAATTTACGTACTATATACTCCTGGGGGAATTCTGCACCACTGCACAATGCAAAATTTGCAAGCTGAAGAGCTGGGCTCTGCTGGGTCCAGCAGCCCCTAATGGCAGCCAGCAGCTCTGCAGGACCTCCTCCCCCTCAGAGCCCAGGGAGGGGGAGAGAGAGAGAGAGAGAAAGAGAAACAGCCTGATGCTGGGTCCTGGGCTTTATGGAGTTTTCTGCACACTGCCTGCTGGGAACTGCAACTGCCCAGAACTCTCCAGCTTCCCCTCCTCCCCGTCCCTGGCAATGTCCTGTATTTGTGAGCTGGAGAGCTGGGCTCTGCTGGGTCCAGCAGCCCCTAATGGCAGCCAGCAGCTCTGTAGCACCAATTCTGTGGGGGGGGGAAATGAAATTCTCCACAGAACATTAATTCTGCGCAAATTCTACATTGTGCAGCGGCACAGAATTCCCCCAAGAGTATACAGTGCATGAATTATTAAAACTAACATACTAAAAGGTAGAACTAGGAGCCAAGGTGAATGACATTATTTTCATCAAACCACTCAGGTACTTACACTTTTATACAGCATCAATACTTGTGAAGAAGGGTGAAAATCAGAATAAAATTCATCAACCAAAACAGAGAGTCGACAAATCTCATCAGTCATTGCAGAAGAAACCTGAAAATGTTAAAATGTAGACATGGCAATAGAAGATTTCAATTCAAACAAAACAAAACAAAAAACACAAACAAAAAAACCCAACAGAGTGCAAAGGAGGAAATTATTAAAATGCTAACTGCAACACTAGATTATTTAGGTTAAAAACATTTTGCTCATTCTGATGATTAATCAAACAATGTGAACAGTTAGCAGTCTGTTAAAATCCCCCTCCAATGTAAAGAGCACCTCATGAAATAGCTAGTTCTGACAGATAAAGGGGGCCCCACCATCTGCAGTCTCTGACCTTATTTTTCCAAGACATCTCCATTAAAGAAGATTCCAGAAGTAATTTAAGAATGGCTACTTATCCTCCTACAGTAACCGCAGTCTTTTGAGATGCATTATCCACATGTATTCCACTTCTGGTGCACATTCACCCCATTCATGGGAGATCAGAATCTATTTAAATAGTAGTGGCCAATTGGGACATTGCCTTCTGGCACCTGACAGCTGAAGACAAAGGGTGAATCGAGTGGAACCTACCTTCAATTCCTTCACTGAAGCAGAATCCAGTTGATGTAGGATTCCACAGTAGCAGAGAAGGATGGCAGGTTGTGGAATACATGTGGACAACACATCTCAAAGAACTACAGTTATGTCTACACTAAAACCTATGTATGTGTGCAGGGGGAAATCACAGCCATGTACTCATGCTAGCACTCTTCCAACTAGTGTGTATAAATGTAGCAGTGTAGTCACACGAGCACAGGGAGCACAGCAGCAGAGGCAGGGCTTAGACTTGCTGAGGCTACATAGGGCTGCACAGGTGAACCACCCTCAGTTCCTTCTCTACCGCAAAGTCCCCCAGAGGAAACTCCAAAGCAGAGGAGAAAGAGATACACTTTGAAGAACGCAGTTACTTCACACGGTGAGTAACCTTTCCTTCTTCTTCAAGTAGTGTCCCTATTGGTGCTCCATTTCAGGGGACTTTGGAGGAGTATCCCCAGGAGGAGGAGGGCGCTTCGGAATAGAGTCCTGAACTGAAGACAGAACTGCACTGCTAACTGCTGCATCAGATCTAGAGGCCTGGACCAAGACAGTGTTTGGAGAAAGTATGTATTGAAGACAAAGGGGTAGCTGTGCTGATCACTGGACAAGATGATCAAAACAGGTAAGGGTACCATGCCTGTCCCAGCCATGTTTGGACTATTAGGATAATCCTGGCTTTGTCCCACTGGTCTGAGGCATTAAAGTAAATGCGTAATACAGGCCCTTGATCCAAGACAAGAGGAATGCAACCCCCAAGGATGAAGGCCTAAATCCCTTCTTGCACAAAACAGAAAATAGGTCGTGTTTGTGGTGGTAGCAAATAGGTCCACTTCTGGATATCTCCACATTTGAAATAGGTCATCTATGATTCATGGGTCCAATTCCCATTCGTAATTCTGAGAGAAGCGCCTGTTGAGGACTTTGCCCATGGTGTTTTGCACGCCATGAAGGTACACTGCTGAAATGGGAATGCGATGGACTCTGCACCAATTTCATAACTTTATGGGTACACACACAGAGCGATCTTGCTCTGCCTTGCCAGCTGATATAAAACATGCAGGCTACATTGTCCATCATGATCTTGATAGACTTCCTTCCAATGAGAGGCAGAAAATGGAGATAACCATTCCTGACTCCCTTCGTTCTAACAGGTTGATGTGGAGACTAGCCTCTTGAGGTGATCATCTGCCCTGGATTGTATGAACATCAAGATGTGCCCCGCATCTCAGTGATGCATCTGCCGTTACTGTGATCATTGGTGTCATCTGAAGAAATGGAATGCCGGTGCCAAAGGAATCTTTCACCTGGCAGAGAACAGAAACTTGTCTCTCTAAGCTGTGTCTGCTTGGTCAGTAGACTGTCCTGAGCCTACACCCCTCAAAGCAGCGAAGGTGTAACCTTGCATGATCTGTGATGAAGTACAAGCCACCACGTGACTCAGGAGCTGAAGACAGTTCTCTTCACTGAGGTTTGAGGGCTCATTTGAATTGTTCTGATGAGGTTTGACCATGGGAACATAGGCCCTGGCAGTCAGCGAATCCAAGGATTTCCAGATGAAGTGTATTTTCTGTGTGGGGATCAGAGAGGACTTCAACAGGGGAGCTGGAGTCCTAACTGTAGAAACAAAAACAGGACCTTCTAGACAGCTGACAGCACTTCCTCTAAAACCAACCCTTGAATAGCTAAACATTGAGGTCTGGGAATACAACAATGGCCTCCTGATGAAGGTAAGCAGCCAACACCACTAGAAATTTTGAGAATACACTGAAGTTGAGGATAGTCCAAAAGGAAGCATCCGATATTGGAAGTGATACTGGCCTATCAGGAAATGTAAGTATATTCTGTGAGATGCATGTATCACAATATGGAAATGTCCATCTTGTAGGACAAGGGCTGAAAACCAATCCCGAGTCTAATGAAGGAATTATCGTTGCCAGAGTCACCATTCTGAATTTGAGGACTTTATAAATTTGCTTAGGAGCCTTAGATCTAAAAATCAGTCTCATATCTCCATTTTTCTTTGGTACAAGGAAATACCTCGAGTAGAAATCCTTCCCCCTTTGTGCTGAGCAGGGACAGGCTGTATAAGCCGTAGACGAAGAAGGAAGTCTATTTCTTGTCTCAGTAGGAGCTCATAAGAAGAGACCCCCGAGAGAGGTGGGAAGGGGGAGGTATGTAAAGTAGATGGCATAGCTTGATGTAAATCTCCAAAACCCATCTGTCTGTAGTAATTTGCTCCCATGAATATCAAAAATGGAAGAGAGTTTTCAAATGCATGGAGGTGAGGAAACTTTTGCAGCTGGTAGACTACCGAGTGGGCAGGAGTTGAACCCTCAACCACCTCATCAAAACTGGTGTTTTGATAATGAAGTTGCTTGTGTATCTGAATCAGATGAATTTATGGTTCTCTTCCTTGGGAACCCGTGGTTCTTTCTAGGGAGCTCTGTGGGTCTCTGGAACCTAGGAAAATTGTATCGAACAGGATCTCTGAGCAGTGTGCAATCTACTAAACTTTCTTTTTCTCTCAGGGGTGTAAATCTCCAGAGATCCCAGAGTGGCTCTGGGGTCTTGGAGAGTACAGATGGACTCATCCATGTTCTCGGAAACCAATTTTAGACTAGGGCTGTCAAACTATTAAAAAATTATATCACGATTAATCACAGTTTTAATTGCGCTGTTAAACGATAGAATACCCTTTATTGAAATATTTTTGAATGTTTTCTACATTTTCAAATAGATCAATTTCAATTACAACACAGAATACAAAGTGTACAGTGCTCACTTTGTATTATATTGATTAGTTTCTTTTTTTACAGTGCAAATATTTGTAAAGAAATAGTATTTTTCAATTCACCTCAGACAAGTACTGCAGTGCAATCTTAATAATGAAAGTGCAACTTACAAATGTAGATTTTTTTTTTCACATAACTGCACTCAAAAACAAAACAATGTAAAACTTTAGCGCCTACAAGTCCACTCAGTCCTACTTCTTGTTCAGCCAATCGCTAAAACAAACAAATTTGTTTATATTTATGGGAGATAATGCTGCTTGCGCCTTATTTACAATGTCACCTGAAAGTGAGAACAGGCATTCACATAGCACTGTTGTAACTGGTGTTGCAAGGTATTTACGTGCCAGATATGCTAAACATTCGTATATCCCTTCACGCTTCAACCACCATTCCAGACACAGAAGCGTCTCATTGATCAGGAGGGCGACCCTGGTTGGTCCTGCTGACTGGAGGATGGCCAATAACTTGTGTTGCGATTCCTTGACCTCTTCAAGTGGTATCTGAATGGAGTCTGAAGGAATCGCCACATGTTTAATAAGGTCTTGCAACTGCTTAAAATCATCGACCATAGACCGTGGAGGAGACATTACCACTTTGTCTAGTGATGATGAGGAGATGGTAGTTTGAGGAGTAGCCTCCTCATGTGCCCTAGTTTCCTGTTCCTCAAATGTCTCCTCCTGCTGGGGAGTGATCTGAGGTGGTAGAAATAGTCTCTCCCTATTGTCCCAGCAAGTTAGGCTCCAAGCCTTAGAAAACTGCTGTCAGTCAACAGCCCAGGGATCTCAGTATGACAACTGGGGGTATCCATACCAGAGGGGTAGTGGCATTTAAGGTTGTTCCCATCACTTGTGATGTCTTCCCTGGGGTTCCTCCTTGTCTCTGCAACTAACATAGAAAAGGTTCCTATAAGGATGGGTTAGGAGAGCCCTATGCTGAACAGCTGAAAATGCTGGTGAGTTAGTCTGAACCAGTGATAGAGGAGAATCCAGTGACTGAGTGAGTTTTGGTACCAAGAGGCACTCGATGTCCATGATCAGCAAAGATTCTGGTTCTTCGGCCACAGATAAGTATTTCAAGTACCTAAATTCTTGAAGTAGTGAATGGAGTGTCAGAACCGACATGATGGTCTCTAGAAGTAGATAGTACCAAGGATTTCAATTGCTCTGATGACAAGGATGACGGAGGTGGATGTTTTGATTTATACAGTACTGGGGGACCGGTCTAGGGGGATACTAGTGGTAAAGTTGTTTCCGATGGTACTGGTCTGGAGAAACACCTCTTCTTGTCATCTCTGTCATGCCTGGATGGTAAAGAAGCTCGCTCAGAGCAGCATGTGCTCATAGAAGAGCTTCGGGTCTTCCCAGCCCCGTCAGTGCCGGAGGAAACTGTAGCCTCTATGGTACCAGGCAGAGAGGTCCATGATTCTGAGACCGTTGACCTAGTGGGAAACCAAGGTCTTTTCGGAGCAAACTTCCTGGGACCTCTGGAGGTCTCTGGAACCATCCCCTTTCTGTGGGGTATTGAGCCGAGGTCGAAGGCGCACTAGATCTGCCCAGAGACTGAGGTACAAGGGATTCTCCCAATCTGGCTCTGAAGCAGGGCAAAGAGAGCTTGATCTCCTAATTCTTCCTTGCCCTGGATCTAAGGGCTGAACAGAAGTTACATTTCTGTGGGATGTGTGACTCTCCTAGGCAGCAAAAACACTTGGAATGGCCATTGCTAACTGGGATGGCCTCCCAGCAAGTAAGGCAACGTTGAAACCCAGACAGCTTGGCATACCCTCCCAAGGAAGGCAAGTCTCCCCAAAGAGAGGAGAGAGGAAAAAAGGCACTCCTCTCACTAGTAAAACTAAACAAACAACTATATTAAGCTAAACTAGTACTTAAGAAAACAATTCTAATTGGATGAGGCACACTCAAGGTGGACATGCTAAGCTGCTCTTTTTCAGGCCAAGGCAATTGAGAAGGAACTGAAAGAAGTTCACCTGTTCAGCCCTATATAGCCTTGAGGGGGTACATGAGGATGTGTGCATGGGCCACATGGGCACTGCTAGTAAAAGCCTCCAATTGAAGGCGCATGGGATACATGCACATCTGAACTGGAGCACCCATAGGGACACTACTCAAAGAAAACTAGGGTGAGCCACCAAACTGTGAATTTAAAGATGGAAAATATTCCCTTCCTTGTTTGGATCCAAGACATTTGCTCTTTGTATGCAACCCACCTTGTTCTCTACTTCCTCAGTAACCTGTTTGATTTTTTTCTTAATATCCTCTGTTAAAATGTTCAGTTGGTTTCGAACAAATTCCAACCTATCTTTCTGGTCCTCTCGCTCTTCCATTGAATGAACTCTAAAGTAGCAGAAAAGAAATCACCATCACTAGCCGTTCTCCCAGAAACGTAAGAGTACAAAGAAATGTAATAAATCCAGCATGGATGAATAATTAATACAGGAGGGTTTATTAAGCTGTCAAAAGCATTGGAAGTCATATTGGGCTGACAAAGCTATCAACTGACATAAGCAAATGTCCTACTTGTCAGAATGCAAGTATAATAAACATTAAGTTTACAGCTATTGCTTAATGTAACTGATTACAGTTAGCTTTTCATACACGATCTCTGTTACAAAGAGTGCGTTTGGAATTCGGGTACCAATTGTGGTATACCTCTACCTTGATATAACGCTGTCCTCGGGAGCCAAAAAATCTTACCGCGTTATAGGTGAAACTGCGTTATATCGAACTTGCTTTGATCCACCGGAGTGCGCAGCCCCGCCGCCCTGCCCCCCCGGAGCCCTGCTTTACCGCGTTATATCTGAATTCGTGTTATATCGGGTAGCATTATATCGAGGTAGAGGTGTATGTATAATTACTAAAGAAAAAGAAAGGGTGGTAGGGAAAGAATCTTGTTTGTGAAACTGGCCCTCTAAGTCTTAACTTATCTCTACAAATTAGTGGAGACAATTCCTCTGACCAGACTGCCCTATTACTGCTCACTGGCACCATTTGATTGCTGCTTAACAATGAAACTATATTTCTCATCTTGAAGACCAGGAAAAATAAAAACACCCAAACTGCACCACATATTATTCTCTCAAGAAGTGCTGGGCCCACAGCTCAAATGAGGATGGTTTAAAGGCTGAAGTTATATAAGCTGAACAGCCAGTGGCCACGCCACATGCTGATTCAAATGATCTAGGGAGGGGCAGAGCAGAGTTAGAGACCGAAGCAATGGATTCAAGAGAAGGACTTCAAGAGTGGCATTCTTAGAATTAATCAAAGATCTGACAAAATGCATCAGATTAGGGATGTAAATGCACAACTCTCAAAAGCTGGTGCATTCAGGAAGGGTATGAGATTTAGTGGGGGGATTGTGTAGTCCACTGGAGGGTACATTATTGGGGAGCACAGGTAGAAAGGAGGGAAACTGGAAAGGTTAATATACAACAGCACATTAACTGGAGGTAAGAAAAGACCAGGCATCAAGGGCAGTTAGGAGAAATTTCTTTACTCAAAGTGCGAATAGTATGTGACAGTCTCAGAAGCAAAAAAAAAAAATCAATACAATTGTGAAAGTATTAGATAAGCAAAAGGAGGAAAGAAATATTACTAGGGGCAAAGGTGACACAGACCAGATTGCTCACATGAGCTCCGTCCATCCAAAGTGATATTTTAACCACCTGCAAGCTGTCACTTTCCCTCACACTCTCCTGCTCATTCACCCCCTTCCCTTTACAGGACGTTATAGATGAGATGAGCTTCAGTATTGCTTCTAAAATGGTGGTTACAACAAGAAAGACTCCTTACAGTTCTAAAATGAAGTCTCAAAAAACAAGCTCATAGGGTCAACTAACCACCTTCGTAATCCGTTAACAATGAAGAAAGCAACAACATGAATGCAGTGATCCTTGGACACATCTTAAAGCTGTTCTGCTTCTCCTCACACAGAACAAGTAAACATGAGGAAATGGTGCGAGTGAGCAGTATTAAAACTGAACAGTGAGAGAAATTCCCTATCCACCTCTTGCCAGTAGGGATAAGTGAACTTTAAAGTCAAGACTAGTACAGGGAAATTAATGCAATGGAAATGGTTCTCTCTCTATGATCTGGATATACCAAAAACAAAAGACTCCTACCTTTTTTCTGCTGCTGCCACATTTATGGCGTCCATAATGTTTTTCACAGTATCTATTATCTGTTTAGCTCTGATAGTGTGCTGTTCAAACTTGGTTTTCACGGCTGACTGCGAGATACACTCCTGCGAGGGGCCCAAGCCACAACACATTACTGTAATTCCATACCAACGCTCTCAGGAATTTCAATGTCAGAAAGCACTTGCTGCTATTATCAAACTTAAACCCAAGGGAAAATAAAGAAAGGAGGAAGTGTACAGAAATCAAAGACACAGAACTGAAAATTCAAATGGCTCTATAGCAGCAAGACTGTAACTTCAGTCCACAGTGTCCACAGTAATGTGAATTGTTCTTGTAAATTAATAGCATAAAAGAAACATCATAAAAGGAAAATCTGATGTACAAGTATGAAGATAAATCTGTTCCTTTCTCAATGGTATTAAGCATTTAAAAAAATTTCCACACTAGCTTTTGGTAGTGCTCAATGTTTAGCACTGATTCTTACAGCATTAACTAGTTTGTGATGGTTTTAACTGTCACATTAACTTTTCTGAAAGTTTCAGGGTTTAACTGTTTTTACCCCAACAAGATTTTGCACGATTGCAAACTTACGTTGATATTGACATGACTACCAGCCAAATATGCACTGTGGCCAACCATATAGGGCATTCCAAAACAAGTATTAACTTGGAAGGTGCAACAGCTGGCAAGCATTCTTTAAAATTTTCCCCTCCTGCTGAATACTCATGTGTTAAATCTAATGGTACTGAATGGTTAGAAATAATAGAGTATAAGGCCAGAAAGGACCACTGTGATTATGTAATCTAATCAACTGCTCTGCACAGGTCACTGAACTTCCTGGAATTAAATTCCTGTTTGAACTAGAGCGCTTCTTTTAGAAAAACACTGAATCTGGTTTTAAAATTGATGGAGAATCCACCACAACCCTTGGTAAGTGTTCCAATGGTTAACGACCCTCACTGTTAAAAAATTATGCCTTGGTTTCCAGTCTGAATTCATCTAGCTTCAACTTCCAGCCACTTCATCTTGTTATACCTTTGTCAGTTAGACTGAGGAATTCATTATCAAATATTTGTTCCCTACATAGTTTCTTATGAACTGCGAACAAGTCACTCCATAGCCATCTCTTTGTTAAACTAAACAGGTTGATAGACTGAAGGTCCTCACGAGAAGGCATGTTTTCCAATCCTTTATCATTCTTGTGTCTCTTCTCTGAACCCTTTTCAATTTAGCAACATTCTCCTTGAATTGTGGACACCAGAACTGGAAACAGTATTCCAGTGGTGGTCACACCAGTGCCAAACACAGACTTAACATAATTTCCCTGCTCTTACTCGTTAGTACCCTGTTTATATATCCAAGGACCACACCAACGCTTTTGGCCACAGCATCACATTAGAATCATAGAAGATTAGGGTTGGAAGAGACCTCAGGAGGTCATCTAGTCCAACCCCCTGCTCAAAGCAGGACTAACCCCAACTAAATCATCCCAGCCAGGGCTTTGTCAAGCGAGGCCTTAAAAACCTCTAAGGATGGAGATTCCACCACCTCCCTAGGTAACCCATTACAGTGCTTCACCACCCTCCTAGTGAAATATTTTTTCCTAATATCCAACCTAGACCTCCCCCACTGCAACTTGAGACCATTACTCCTTGTTCTGTCATCTGCCACCACTGAGAACAGCTGAGCTCCATCCTCTTTGGAACCCCCTTCAGGTAGTTGAAGGCTGCTATCAAATGCCCCCTCATCCTTCTCTTCTCAAGACTAAATAAGCCCAGTTCACTCAGCCTCTCCTCGTAAGTCATGTGCCCCAGCCCCCTAATCATTTTTGTTGCCCTCCGCTGGACTCTAATTTGTCCACATCCTTTCTGTAGTGGGGGGCCCAAAACTGGATGCAATACTCCAGATGAGGCCTCACATCTGGGAGCTCATGTTCAACTGATTATCCATCATGACCTCCCAGTTCTTTTCAGAGCCACTGCTTCCCAGGATATAGTCCCCCATTCTGTACGCAAGGCCTACGAGCTCGTTCCTAGAGGTTTGACTTTACATTTGGCTGTATTAAAACAGACGTTACTGAAACTCAAACTAAAAGAAGATACAGATGATCAGTTTTGGCAAACCGGATTTATGGCCATATGTCAGACTTCGAAATTAAACCATTTCATACAGTGCAGACCATCTACTTAACTAACTGGTTTCACGCTGTGCTAATGTTTAATTTACAGACTGAGCAGACACTATCAGTATCGTACATGTGTTTTAGAAACACGACTAACAGTTAAAGCATCTAGTTTCCTTTTATCGGATATAGCTAATCATAAAGGAGCTTTTTAAAAGATACAACTGGCAGTTAAGTGCCAAACTCCCATTGACTTTCAATAATAGTTGGGTGCCTAATTGCCATGTGTGCCTGAAAATTTTGCTCTCACCTACCCCTCAATAATAGTTTGTGACAAGATGTAAACAAAACACCAAACGAAAAGAAACAGAATGGGTAAAAGGTTTTCTTTGTTCCTCGATGAAGTAGATCTAGAAATCAGCAATGAAAAGCCAGAGGTTCATAGTTATCAGCACATTGTTAGAGCTAGACTAGACATGTAGGAAAGATGAGAATCTTTCAAATATTAGTAGGTAGTAGATAAAAGGCTTATAGTCGTTCACTACACAATCAGAAAATCCAGTTAAAGCACTAGGAAAAACACAAGCATTAGTTATATGTCTGGAGAGAGAGAGAGAGAGAGAGAGAGGGGAATAAGTTTGCTTTTAAAGTTTATAAACAATGCATTTATCAAAAGGAAGATAAAAGCTGCTGTGCTTCCGTAATGTAACTCAGAACAGTTACCTCAGACTGCACTTCAAGTATAGCTGGTTAATTTGCCTGTAAGTGCACAGCTCTACATTTACTGTTCATAGCATCAGAGGGGCACTCTGCAATGGAGTATTAATTAAGGATGTGACAGTGTTTGAGTTATAAACTCCCCCCTCCCCATCTATTTCATGAAGCAGCGTGGCAAACAGTGACCCAAGAATGAGGGGTGTCTTTTTGACATAGCACACTAAGTGCTGATGCTCTATCATGTCAAAAATATAATTTCAAAGTAATCTATTATAAAAATCTCAGAGGAAACAATTAAACTCTCTCCCACATTCCATGAGACTGAAAAAACACCCCCTCCAATCCCCATAGTTAGCCCACTAAAGGCTCCATGGATTAAAGACCATATCAACTAGCTTTTCTCTTGTCATGGTAGGTGTATATATTCTGGGTGTGCAGATATTGTAAGTGAGACGGGTAGTGTGTAATCTCTAGGTTAAACTAGTGGTATAAAGGCAGTTTAAGTATAAGGATACAATGTAGGTATAAGAAAGCAGTGCAAGAAGCCTACAGGCCCAAACCTGTAAGACATTAACTTAAGCATTTAGCATAAGATAGGCTTATTTAGCATTGGTAAGTTGATCAACAGTGTCCCTAAATCATAAGATGGTATAAGATATAATTTTTGCAACAATCAATTCTGCACAAAATGCTGACAGATAACTGCAAGATATCAGTGGATGCCCATTTGGGTATTTTAGGATAGGAACACTGATGCTTAACCACAGGATTGCTCTGGTAACTGATTTTTCATTTTCAGTTTTTATTTTATTTAATTTTTCCCAGAAATTTATTGGTGTTTATTACTACAACAACCAAAACAGGTGAAAAATTGGTGAAAAAAATATTAATTTTTCTGGGTAAATATCTATGTTTATTTTGGTGGACAGAAGGACGGGGAAGAAGTATTCAGTAGATTAATGCTTTGATGAATGAAATTCAATGTGGTTTGCTGCAGAACTAAAACAGAACTCAAAACACGACATCTGAGTTTAAGAAAACAATACATCTCTAATCCCCAAATAAAATTTTTCATTTGAATCAACAGTTTACTGTTGTAGACTTAGAACTATTAGCCTATAAATATTTACATTTAATAATTGGGCCACACCATTTGCAGCACATACCCTCAACTTCATCCTTTTCTCCTGTTTTTGTTTTTTTTAAACTTTCAAATACTTCCTTGTGTTCTGAAACGTATTCTGATCAGAGCTTGCGTGCGTGCCTGTTTGTTTATTGTGTGTATCTTCTAGACTAATACATAGCCTTACTTCAACAGGCAGCTTTGCATATACACATAGACTAATGTATTATCGTAATACATATATCTCATGCAATGTATTATATTTTCCTAATAAAACAAGTTATTTTTTATATATTTGAATGATACAAAAGTAGGGTGAAAAATCAGAAAAAAGAATACTTTTTGTAAAATCCAGGATTTTTTCAGTAAAAATCGGTTTAAATTGAAAACATAGGGGCTTACACATATGCTAATACATTTGAGATAGATAATTAGTATAGTAACCTATAGAACAAGGACACACCAACATTATTAGGGTGAGGAAGTTAGTTACAGGCAAAGGAGGCTAAACATTAATGAATATTCATGGCAGCCACAGCAGCGCTAACCATAGCCTAGACCATCGAGACCTTGACCACTGGAATTCGTTTGGTATGCCCGAGATAGAATGGGATCCTCATCGATCACCACCTGTCTCCCTTCTCTTAGGTCTTTGCAAGGATTGTGAGAGTATGCTTATGAAATGACACGGGATGTAAAATTAATATTGCATTACTGTTACATTCTTGTTTGAATCACAACATTTGTGTTTACTAACCTTGTTAATAAAACTACTGAAAGCTCAGAATTTTTTTTTCTTAAGTGTGACTGTTGCAAGCATGCACATTGGTTTTCCAATTTAACCATAATTCTAACAACTGTTGGCCTTGTCTTGGAACTGGAACCTGGTCAAACCTCAGAGTGTTAATTTGCTAAACTGGGAATTCTTAAATAACCAATACATAGTGAACAGATCAGGCAACAAATGCCGCCTATTATTAAAATGGTCTTATAATGGGAATGTTGGGCTATGTTTTCAACTACTTATAACTATACAAAATTAATTGTTCAGGTTGAATTTTCTCATGCTTGGTGTCTGCCTCAGGCTGAATTTTCTGGGAAAAATTCTGCCAAAACAGGTCACTTGTTTCCAAGAATAAGGTCTGAGGAAAATATATTGTTCTGCTCATGCTAAAAAAATCATACCAACCTTTTTTGAGACATTCTAGCGTCCCCATGCTTTGGAGTAGGTACTAGATATTTGTCAGTGGGGTGAACTTTGTGTCTGAGATGTGCGTTTCACCATCCTTGTGAAAATCCCCCCAAATCAGGCAAGTGATAACCCTTTGAAAAAAAACACCTGCAATTCGCACATGCTCATTAGAGACCAGCTAGAGCTTCACAGCTGAATTCCCCAAAGATTTTGTCTGCATGGAACCGCTTTCTCTGCAATTGCAGCTCTGGGTTCTTGTGTGCTGGGGCTAGGCATCAGACCTGAAAGCAGGGTAACTGTCTTGCATGTGCTCTCAATGCCTCCCCTGCTGAACCAAGGCAGCGTGGAGAAGAAAGCTGCCTGATCTGAATGCAGAACAGATAAGAGCTGGATCTAGGGGTCAGGGAGTAGAGTGAGACAAGAAGCCTGGGAGATGGGAGAACTGAACTGGCTGGGTAAAGAAACTGGGACAAAGAACCTGGTAGTCAGTGGGGACAGGGTATGTGGGTGAGTGACTGGAGGCCAGGGGAAGAGATGCAAATCAGATGACGAGCCATGGGAATGGGGGCGAAAAGAAGGAATGCCTGGGAGTTACCAGTAATAGGGGAGACTGGGATTGAGAGTCCAGAAGAGGAGACTAGGACTGACTGGGCAAGGAGATTGGATGAAAAGACTGAGGTGTGGAGACTGGGAGTGACTAGGTGAGGAGAATAGGACTGAAGCAAGGAATCAGGGATGGGGAAGGGACAGAACAGGGACAGGGTAGAAGGGATCAAGTTTGAGGGGAACATACAGAAGAGTCTGTGCCCACTAGAGTACACAACCCTCCAAAGTCTGGAATGGAATACAAGATTCTCAAGTTTCATTTCATCCTCATCAGCAAATATCTGTGAAACACACAGGGAAACTGTCACATTCCCATCTAGATGCTGGTCCACAGAGAGGATGATAACCTACTACTGCCATGAGTTACACACTCCCTTAGCTCATGTAGCAAAGGTTTTGCAGTGGGTGTAAAGGTTCCACCCCTGCTTCAATATGGGGGCATCAGTATGATTCCACACGATGGAATTTATTTTTTCCAGTATGCATTTTTCCAAAAGCAAAGAAATTGCATGCACATGCACATAAACACACAAAACTATGTTAAAAGAACATTAAGGTTACTAAGTTAAGAAATGCCAGTTCCCCAACTTCCTGGAAGTCCAAATCAGACCTTAGAAGCACATGCAATGTGTTAACATTGAATGGCATGGATACAAGACAGCTCTTGTCAAAGAACTCATCTGCTACAAGATTGTAATCACCAGCATCAAAAGCATCACCAGTCACAAAGTCATCAAGCTACTGTGGAAGGAGCAACCTGCCTCCTCTCTGGTGGTCCACACTGAACTCAAAGTGTGGCACTTGTTATTAGACAATTCTAGCACAGACTTTAACCACGTGGCACATCATATCTCCATGCTTGGCTCCGACATCATTATGGACACTTATCTGTTGTTGTGCCCTACACACCAACAGAAGATGCATCACCTATGAAAAATGACGCATTCTATCAACAGCTAGCAGCAAAAATCAAGTCAACTCTGCCACGTGACACACTACTAGCACTTAGAAATTCCGATGCTGAGACTGGGTGCGATCAAACTGGGTATGAAACTGTGAGAGGATCCTTCAGTTTGGGTTTCTCAAATGATATCACCACCCAGCTTTTTGGCATTTTATGCCACTGAGAGCTTATCTGTTATGGACTCAGTGCAGACACCTTAAAAACTGGGCATACCATGAGAGAAACTGACCACATCCTCATCAGAAATCGCTCCATAATGAAATTTCACTGAGTCTTCAGTGGTGCTAGAAAACCATAAACCTCAGACCATAGACTTGTTGTCGCTGTGCTCACTGCATTTTCCAACTCCTTGCAAGCCAGATGTCCACCAACAGTACAATGTCTAGTGTCTATTTGAAGATCCTGTTGAAGCTGTGAAATACACACAGGCTATCATTGATCACATATGTAACCTCGGTACCCTCTCAGAAGATGTGGAGATCACCTGGAGTAGTATATGTAACGCTATATCACATGCCTCCACAGACACAATCAGCTTCAGACGGTTCACAAGAAACCTTGTAGTTCTGAAGAGGCCTTTGATATATTATCAAAAAAGGCAGAAGAGGCAAGCAGGGAAATGTCCAAGAATGTAAATGACTGAAAGGCATTTTCTGGGCCATTGAAAAACATGACCGTGACAGCTACAGCTCCCTGGCTGACAAATCAGATGATGGCTTAAAGTACAACAACCTGCATCCTGCCTACAGAGCCATCACACACTTGGCTGGCCCCATAAATAGCCTTCTAAAATCCCTATCACAAAGTCAGATGGCTCTCCTTCTGAGCCATCCTTTGAACCTTGGATCTGCTAACGACTGTCCAGAGCTACACGACCTGGCAAAGCACATAGCTGCAGACCTGGGGACAAACACTGATCTTCTGTTAATCAGGAAGAAAGAAAGGCCATCCCAAAATTACAGAATGGATATGCTGCTGGACCTGATGGTATTCCACCTGGGCTGTTCAAAGGTGCCTTGGAACCAGTGAGCATCAACCTGCATAAATTGTTATTAAAAGCATGTGCATCAGGCAAAGTACCAACAGAATGGAAAGAGAGCATCATATTGTCCCAGTGCAAGGGCAAAAGATCTCACAGAGTGTGGCAACTACAGGCCGATCTCATTGTTATCGGTCCCTGGAAAGGTTTTCACTTGTTCTGTTTAGTAGGATGCAGCTGCTCCTTAACAGACATTGTAATCCACAGCAATCAGGTTTCAGTGTTGGGCAGTCAACAACAGATACGATCCTTACCCTCTGGATGAGCTGCACTGAAAATTTAACCACCTGTTTCATGTGGCATATAATCAATATCAAAGCAGCTTTTGATTTGGTCAACAGGTCAGCACTTTGGCTCACATTGAAAAGAATTGGCATTTCAGATGTTTGCGGACGATACCAAGCTGGGAGGGATTGCAAGTGCTTTGGAGGACAGGATTAAAATTCAAAATGATCAGGACAAACTGGAAAAATGATCTGAAGTAAATAGGATGAAATTCAATAAGAACAAATGCAAAGTACTCCACTTAGGAAGGAACAACCAGTTGTACACATACAAAATAGGAAACGACTGTCTATGAAGGAGTACTGCAGAAAGTGATCTACGGGTCAGAGTGGATCAAAGCTAAATATGAGTCAATAGTGTAACACTGCAGCAAAAAAAGCAAACATTCTGGGATGTATTAGCAGGAGTTTTGTAAGCAAGACACAAGAAGTAATTCTTCTGTTCTACTTTGCACTGATTAGGCCTCAACTGGAGTACTGTGTTCAGTTCTGGGCACCATATTTCATGAAAGATGTGGAGAAACTGGAGAAAGTCCAGAGAACAGCAACAAAAATGATTAAAGGTCTAGAAAACATGACCTATGAGGGAAGACTGAAAAAACTGGGATTGTTTAGTCTGGAGAAGAGAAGACTGAGAGGGGACATAACAGTTTTCAAGTACATAAAAGGTTGTTACAAGGAGGAGGCAGAAAAATTGTTCCCCTTAACTTCTGAGGATAGGACAATAAGCAATGGGCTTAAATTGAAAAAAGGGCGGTTTAGGTTGGACATTAGGAAAAACTTCCTGTCAGGGTGGTTAAGCACTGGAATAAATTGCCTAGGGAGGTTGTGGAATCTCCATCAGAGATTTTTAAGAGCAGGTTAGACAAACACCTGTCAGGAATGGTCTAGATATTTAGTCCTGTCATGAGCGTAGGGGACTGGACTAGATGACGCTTGAGGTCCCTTCCAGTCCTATGATTAGAATCCTACAAAATTCACAGTCCATTCTGGTCAATTTCACGGCCATAACATTTGAAAATTAGTCAATTTCACATTTTCAGATGTTTACATCTGAAATTTCAGGGTATTCTAACTGTGGGTGGGTCGCAAACCTGTTGTGGCGGAGGGGGTTTGCAGGATTGCCACCCTCACTTCTGTGCTGCCTTCAGAGCTGGGAGGTTCCTGGAGGTGGGTCTGATCTCCCCCCAAGAGTGGACATGCAGGGGAAGAACAAGTCCTGTCCCTCCCCAGCCCGGGCAGTACTAGCAGCTGGGAGTCCCCGGCTGAGGCGCTCCCAGCAGCACGGGGGGGTGGGGGTGGGGGTGGAGATCAGATTTCAAAGAGGAGGGCTTATTTCATGATCCGTGACACGTTTTTCATGGCCGTGAAATCGGTACGGCCCTACCTATGATTCTGTTCTGCTAAATCTGGAATGCGATCCTCACACTGATAGTGTGTGCATTGATACACTGCTTTTATCACGTTTCTATACAACCTTAGGTGTACAGCACAGATATACTCTCTCCCCAGCACTATTCTGTTGAGCTATCCACTGGATATTAGGATTTGCTGCTCCACAATTCAGAATCAAGGTTGGTCAAAAATGACCAAGAATATGTTGAAGACACTGCCTTACTTATATACATGTCAGAGAATTTTCAGCCCTGCCCTTCAGGGTCTCCAAGACGCCACCTGCAATATGGGGGTTAAATGTCTCATGGCAGAAGAACCTTGGAGCTGAGACACCAAAATCCATCGGTGCAGGTGGAGTCCAGTATCATGAAGAGGGTTGACAAGCTCATCTACACAGGCTGCAAAGTTTAAACTGGACATTCTTTGACAAATAAGTCTCACCACCTCTACCATGAAGTCCATGTTTTGCTTATGGATGCAAAAATGTCTGTGCCGAGACAAAGTTCAGACTCTATCAAACCTATGTAGTATCTGTATTACTCTATGGGTCAGAAATCTGGACCCTCTTAAGGGCAAACTAGGAGTGGTTAGGGGGATTCCATCTGAGCTATCAGCACCAAATCCTGAGCATAAAGTGGTTTGAATTTGGGCTGTCAATCTCACAGTGATCTGGCCTTCCTTCAATCGCTCATATTAAAAAGCAGTGTTGCACACTCTTTGTCCATGTCATCAGGATGGACAAAAACACCCCAGCATACCATGCTATCAAACTCTCCATCGACGGGCAAAGGACTTCACACCCTGATCTGACGCCGTCCATGCAGTTGCCCTAGAGATTTGCAGGATTGAGACAGACCTGGGAACTTCACTATATGATGCCTGGTGCAACGCCACCATCCCTGGTCACTCTGGCTGGCTCAATGGTCCTCAGTAGACTATGCATGCTTGATGATGAGCCAATAGGACTTAGGCACTTCTGAAAACTTTACTCTTATATAGCGAGAACACAAGCTATGTTGTGGAGTGCATAGGTAGATTCATAGTATTTGCTGAATCTAATTACATCCATATCATTCCATGCTTATGATGTTACCTGAACACAATGAGGCGCTAACATGCGCCATTTAAAATAAGGAGTGATCCTGGTGATCCAACAGATTAAAATCTCTAGGAATGGCATTTTAACATAAGAATTGTCCAAGTTCAGTAGAATAGATAGATATCGTCATATTGGAACCAGCCAATGGTCCATCTAGTTCAGAATCCTGCTTCTGAAGAGAGCGTCAACCTCAAGAATGGATAGAGCTGAACGGATAATGTGTATTTCTGTGGGAGCAGCAAGTACACAAAAATATTGCTACTGCTAAAAAATGTACAATCAAGGGCTCAAAACTGCTTAGAAGTCACCAGCTTCAGAACAACTTCCTTTCCCCCCTTACTTTAAATGAAAAAAGGTCTGCAGCCACAAGAGAGTAAGTCTGGAATGTCAAGGTTGAGAGGACAAAATATAGAAAGCAGGGCATATTGGCTCTAAAATATTGAAAGCTTAACTATACTGTTTGCATGTTTTCACATCATGTAAGATTTTGGTATAGTAACTGATGAGTAATACCTATTGGTGTCTTTATATATTATAGGTTGTACTGGTGTTAAGTTCTTATATAAAAACAAAAAGCCTGATTCTGCCACCCTTCCTCACAGAGTAATACCTATTCAAGCAAGTACACACTACTCAATGTGAGCAAGGATGACTGGGACCCTAAGTTAGCTCAAGACTGGCACTGTGTGCATGTATTTACAATATGCAATGAAATGATGCCAAGAAGGGAAAAAAGTCACCTTGGCACCACAACGTTCTGAAAACATACGGTTTTTAAAAGCCCATGACATCTACCTCAAATATTTGCTCAAAATTCTGGAATTCCTGAAATCTTGTCTGAAATCCTTCAGCTAGTGCACCACCTGCAAAACATAATATAGATTTAAGGTAGATCATAAAATCTCACAGTAAGTTACTGTATTTTAACTTCTAAACTAAACTCAGACGTTTTATATACACATGAAGTGGAAGTAGGGTTCAATACATACCACTCTCTGGCATCCCTTGGGCCTTCTGCTTTCTAGCACTAAGAACTTCCTTGGCTGAAACAAAAAAGATGCGGTTCTGTGCTTCTGAGAGATCAACGACTTTGAGCTCATCAACTAGGAAGGTCAGACAGCGCTCCATGTGCTGCCTGCGCACCTGTTAGACAAGGCAGAAAAGCGGATTTAAAAAGCCAGTCAAACGGAAAATAAACATTTCTGAGAAAAAGAAATCAAAACCTTAGAGCAATAAATAATCCCACTGATCCCAGAAGCCCTGAAAAACCCTCATGTAATAAGATGCCCTCTAGTTCTAAAGAGGCAGCAGCTGCTCCTAATTAGCCATTTTGGATTTCCCCACTTGCCAAGAAGAATTTTTTGAGTATTCAACCAAAAGCTGATGCACTCAGAGGTACTGAAATAACAATTGCTTTATTACCCAAACACAGAGTATGATATATTGCATGCAAGTTACATGTGGAAATGAGGATTTAAAAAAAAAAAAAAAAAAAATCTTGAAAGTCATTTTAAAAAGCCATCATTGAATGAAGGTTTTAGTTTGGTAATTACATTTGAAGCAGGTGGTAAAATGCTTTTGCATTCTGATCACATATCCTCCCTTCAGTGTTGTTTTTAAAAAAAAAAATGAACACACTCCATCCCCCATTTGTTTTATGTATTATAAGGTGCCCATTCCCATAGTATCTAGACACACAAGCATACATTTACATGTTTGGCAATATTTTCTCCTATAGTTTAAACAAGCCATTGTTTCTGCTATAGTTATCTGACATTTGTTATTACCAAAGGATGAAAAAGTAACTCACATCTTCCATATATTCAGGCTCTGATGCAGACGCATCCCAGCGATTATTCAGGATGAAGATGTTCGGCTTGGAAAGTCGTTCATTTACTTTGTGAAAAAAGTGCTTTTCCTAAGAATTGAGGAAAGAAAGAAAAAAAAAAGAATAATGCCATCTTTTGAAGATGATAGAAGATTCTGGATTATCAATTTATTACTTTTTTGGTTTAAAAAAATACTTTGATGCTTTCTGCTTCTTTAAAATTTAGCATTGTATATTAGTTCAAAGATCATGAATTACATTAAGATTTTACCAACAAAATCTAATCCAAGAGTTTCACAAGCTATAAAAAGTGGCACTAATTGTTCTCTGAAAAACAGACATACGGTAAAACTACTTCATAATTTAAAAAGGCAATGTCTCCCTTATTTGAACTGTCTTTTTACTCTTGCATATGCAGCAGAATTCCAATGCTACATCCAGAACTACTGTTCATATCAAACTATATTCTCCAGTGGAATACAAATAAGCAACACTCTGTTCAGGGGGCATAACGAACCACTGAAAACTTAACCTGAACCTCCTGAATAACTGCTGAATTTTCCATGGGAAACTGAATAATATGCGCATGTGCCTGCAAACATCTTCAAGTTATCTTGCAAGCCCCTGCTACTTTTCAACAGTCATAATGAATTAATCAAAACAGAGTGACCACCATCAGTTAGCACAGCTGAAGAGTGAAAGATCACCTGGCCATCTTCACCTTCTCTGGACTTAAACAGAACACTGTCTACGCTATTAAGCCATGTCTACACTATGGGCGCTACAGCAGCACATCTATGGTCCTAGTGCCACAGTATAAATGCTTCCTACAGCAATGGAAAGGATTCTCCATCTCTATATGAACTCCACCACCCTGAGCGATGGTAGTTTGTTTGACAGAAGCATTCCTCTGTCGACCTTGCTGCATCTACAATGGGTGTTAGACTTACGTAGCTACAGAGCTCGTAAACACCGTAGCTATGCCAACCTAGCCCCAGTGTAGACCAGGCCTTAGATAAAACATTTGAAATACTTAAATTGCTATGATCCAATAAGAAATTGTAAATCTGCAAATAAGGCACTATTACAACAATAAGAACTCCTTCCAACAGAATCCAATGGCCTCCTATTTCATAGAATCATAGAAGATTAGGGTTGGAAGAGACCTCAGGAGGTCATCTAGTCCAACCCCCTGCTCAAAGCAGGACCAAACCCAACTAAATTATCCCAGCCAGGGCTTTGTCAAGCGAGGCCTTAAAAACCTCTAAGGATGGAGATTCCACCTCCTCCCTAGGTAACCCATTACAGTGCTTCACCACCCTCCTAGTGAAATAGTTTTTCCTAATATCCAACCTAGACCTCCCCCACTGCAACTTGAGACCATTGCTCCTTGTTCTGTCGTCTGCCACCACTGAGAACAGCTGAGCTCCATCCTCTTTGGAACCCCCTTCAGGTAGTTGTAGGCTGCTATCAAATGCCCCCTCATCCTTCTCTTCTCAAGACTAAATAAGCCCAGTTCTCTCAGCCTCTCCTCATAAGTCATGTGCCCCAGGCCCCTAATCATTTTCATTGCCCTCCGCTGGACTCTAATTTGTCCACATCCTTTCTGTAGTGGGGGGCCCAAAACTGGACACAATACTCCAGATGTGGGCTCACCAGTGCTGAATAGAGGGGAATAATCACTTTCCTCGATCTGCTGGCAATGCTCCTACTAGTGCAGCCCAATATGCCGTTAGCATTCTTGGCAAAAAGGGCACACTGTAGACTCTCATCCAGATTCTCGTCCACTGTAATCCCCAGGTCCTTTTCTGCAGAACTGCTGCTTAGCCAGTTGGTCCCCAGCCTGTAGCAGTGCATGGGATCTGTCTGTCCTAAGTGCAGGACTCTGCACTTGTCCTTGTTGAACCTCATCAGATTTCTTTTGGCCCAATCCTCCCATTTGTCTAGGTCACTCCAGACCCTATCCCTACCCTCCAGCATATCTACCTCTCCCCACAACTTAGTGTCATCTGCAAACTTGCTGAGGGTGCAATCCATCCCATCATCCAGATCATTAATGAAGATGTTGAACAAGACCAGCCCCAGGACCGACCCCTGGAGCACTTGCTTGATATCGGCTGCCAACTAGACATCGAGCCATTGATCGCTACCCATTGAGCCCGACGATCTAGCCAGCTTTCTATCCACCCTATAGTCCATTCATCCAATCCATACTTCTTTAACTTGCTGGCAAGAATACTGTGGGAGACCGTATCAAAAGCTTTGCTAAAGTCAAGATAGATCACGTCCACCACTTTCCCCATATCCACAGAGTCAGTTATCTCATCATAGAAAACAATCAGGTTGGTCAGGCATGATTTGCCCTTGGTGAATCCATGTTGACTGTTCCTGATCACTTTCCTCTTCTCCAAATGCTTCAAAATGGATTCCTTGAGGACCTGCTCCATAATTTTTCCAGGGACTGAGGTGAGGCTGACTGGTCTGTAGTTCCCCAGATTCTCCTTCTTCACTTTTTTAAAGATGGGCACTATATTTGCCTTTTCCAATTGTCCGGGACCTCCCCCGATCGCCACGAGTTTTCAAAGATAAAGGTCAATGGCTCTGCAATCACATCAGCTAACTCCCTCAGCACCCTTGGATGCATTAGATCCGGCCCCATTGACTTGTGCATGTCCAGCTTTTCTAAATAGTCCTTAACTTGTTCTTTCACCACTGAGGGCTGCTCACCTGCTCCCCATACTGTGCTGCCCAGTGCAGCAGTCTGGGAGCTGACCTTGTCTGTGAAGACCGAGGCAAAAAAAGCATTGAATACTTCAGCTTTTTCCACATCATGTCATTAGGTTGCATCCCCCATTCAGTAAGGGTCCCACACTTTCCCTGACTTTCTTCTGGTTGCTAACATACCTGTAGAAACCCTTCTTGTTACCCTTCACATCCCTTGCTAGCTGCAACCCCAACTGTGCTTTGGCCTTCCTGATTAAACCCCTGCATACTCGAGCAATTTTTATACTCCTCCCTTAGGAGGGAGCTATACAAAAAAATGTTTTGTGGTCCCTCCACTGGTTTTGCAGCAGGCCACTAAACAAAACTATTCCCCCACGTACTATAATTGTATAAAGTGAAGACAATGCACACACAAGGACAGGAATATCATGTAACTGCATTCTCTACTTGAACAGGAGAGGTGTGCAAGTGGGGGGCAAAAAAAGTCAGCATTTGCCACACTTGGTGAGGCAAGATATTTGAGCACATTAGAACAATTAAAATTTGTTTAACGAAGTCTTTCATCTTTGCACCTGCCACGCTAACAAAAATGTAAACAGGATAGGAGATTTTATTCCTAAAGAAGATGGGACATAAACCAAGATTTTATGAAGACTTTGTATTGGGATAAAAATCTCTAGATCACTACTAAAAAAAATTTTTTTTTTAAATTGCCTCTTCCAACTGAAATAAGCTTCCGCTGCTAATTATCTTCAGACCCCATTACCTATGTGCTGTGCTCATTAATAAACAAGGAATTATGTGTATGGTAACTCAAAGATTACATGACTTTGACACTCAGACAAGCTGTAGAACAATGACCCAATTTTAGGTTTAATATTTTTCTTCTGTGCCTGGTTGAAAAAAATCATTCAGCAAAATCATATTAAATAAGCACAAAATTGCTTATTAGCCCAGGATGCTAAAAATCAAACACAAAATTAACAAGAATTTTCCTGCAGATTTACAGCCTATACACGGTTCCTGCATGTTTACAATCCAAGTCTGACGATTAAAAAATAAGCTATTTTCCTGAATTAATGAGAGAACCAAATCAACTTTGGCCTTTGTTACTTCGTTACCAGGCACACAGGTCCTCATTGTTTCCATATTTCTAAGCGGTAATGGATTTTTGACAAAAATCAACAACTTTTTTAAACCAACAGAACATTCAGGTTAATGATTTCTAGTCTCCCTCCACACGAAAAGCCAACATGTCCTGCAAGAGGATGGGATAGTAAAGCCACAATTCTACCAAATCCTCTCTCTCTCTGCCTTAGATGATGTCAGAAGATACCTCTTTTGTCAGAAAAAAACTCATTTGTAAAGGAGTCTCCATGGTTGGAACTCAGAAAATAGTATGCAGTGTTTTAAGATCAGCTTTTGCTCTCTTCAGATTCCCATTCAGCTATTCCAACCTACTGGAATGCTGGGGAAGATTTTCTTTTTGAATTCATTTCTTTATTTCATTTATAGCTGCTAGGGTAGTAGTAAGGGGAAGAGAAATCTTACCTTCCTAGCACTGTCCTTCAGAAAGACAGATTAGATAAACTTATGACGTATTCTTACGAGGGAAATTTACCCCCTCTTCAGTGCTGGGAACATACAGAAGAATTGAACAGAGATGCAGATTTACTCCACACCTCTTTCGGTTAGGTTTAGTGTATGGGTGCTGCATGGTGTTGGTGGCCTGTGACATACAGAAGGTCAGACTACATGATCTGGTTGTCCCTTCTGTCCTTAAATGCCATGATCTTTTATATCTTCTTTCAATGCTGTGTATAAAGTACTTTAGTGCAGTCTGTTTCCTTGATGAGAACACTCTTATTGTTAGTCTTTTTCATCAGAGAATCTTGAGTCTCCTATCAAGTTGGAAAAGTATTACTGCCATTTTATAGATGGGGGAAATGGAGGCAGAAAGCATAAATGACTTTGCCTAGAGTCAGAGCAAATCAGCAATAAAGCTGAGAACAGGATGCTGATGCTTTAACCATTATAACGCACTGTGCCCTTAGCCCCCAATAATCATGGAAAATTCACTGTATAAATTCTAGGAGGAAAGCAGAAGCTCCCACATAACAACAGACCTTGGGAAGTCATCTTACTGGATCCTTGTGCATTTAAGCGAAGGCCTAACAATTTTAATTAACAAGAGAATGTCCTACCGTATTCATGAGAGTTGATTCTGAATTAGCAACCAAGACAAAGACATCAGCATCTAAACAAAATTTGTCAATCCAGGTGTCTAGCTCTGTAGTGACATCTGTACCAGGGCTGTTGGAGAAAGACATATTTATCAATATCGAGAAAAATAAAGTTCTTTATTTTTAGAAACTGAACAAGAGGACTGGATGGTTCTGGGGCCTGGTATTGGGATGTGAAACCCTGATGAAATGCAGCACAAGCTGGTCATGACAGAAAGTAACAATCATCTGGCAGCTGTTCAGTCAGTTATGCAAAACCAGTTGGTTGTCTCCATTCAGTTTCTAACAGACAGATATCCACATCATAAAAGTCACCAATACAAATGAAAGACTGTTGCCAATCTCATCAGAGAAGCCAAGTGCTGAATGGGCTAGAAGCGTCAATTATTCTTTCATCCCTATGAACAGTCCCTCCAAGGGCACGTTGAGGTGCACTGGTAAGAGAATATTGATAAACTTTTGTGAACACATCGAATCTTCAGAGTTGCCAAAATAGCTTAAAAAAAAAAAATTAGCATTAACCTCACTTACAAATTTTAAAAAGTCATCTCTATAAATCTGCCTGAAATTTTACAGGTATAATCTCAAGGGTAGGGTGGAATTTATCTGGAAAGTGTGAAATTATATAAGACATTGTACTTGATGGATGAAAGTTCAAAAAGTAGGTCAATCTTATTTCTTGAACATTTTCTGAATATTATTTTTTGGTTTATCAGAATTACTAAACGTATTGGCCAAGAGAAATGGAAAGTTTCTGAACCCTGTCAAGTAATTAAATACAGGTCTCGCGTCTTACGCGCATTTACCATGCGCAATTTCGGCTTTGCGCGGTCGGCAAAACCACAAAAAAAAAAAGGAGAGAAAAAATGCGATTTATGTACTGTTTTTGTACTGCGGGCAATTCTTCCCGCCATTGAAGTCAATGGGATTTTGGCTATACGCGGTTTTCGCTTTACGCGCGGACCGTGGAACGGAACCCCCGTGTAAGACGCGAGAGACCTGTATTGCAGATCCTGCAATATTAGGCTTCCACCGCAATTTTCACAGCAGGAGCCCCCGCTCCCAGCCCTGCGGAAAATTGCAGGAAAGTAATAAGGGACCATATTACCACAAATAATAAGATCCATTGTTACTTTTACATGATTGTCCATGGCTTGTCCGCAACTCAGAGGTCTTAACTTGACCTGATGCAAATGGTTCAGGGAAGGATGAAGAATTGTATGTATGTGTAGGATTCAGGGCTGAGGAATCCGTAAGCTCCACCAGCATGGCTTGCAAGTAAAGCTGGTCAAAATTTCCCATGTTTCATTAAAATTTTTTGAAAAATTTCTTTAAAATTGAAGGGGAAAAAAATGATTTCCCCCCCCCCAAAATTTCTCCCCCACATAAAATTTATCACATTTTTCAAACAGTTATAGTACTGGTGGAAAATTCCAAAGTTTCAACAAAAAAATTGTTGATATTTCAGATTTCAACCAAAAAAATAGGGCCTGTTTTTTGCTAAATATTTTTCCACTTTTTCAACCAGCTACACTTCCAAGTTCTGGAGTCTCTTTCTAGCTTGCAAATGCCGTAACGACTTGGTGTAAGCATTCCTTCTACTCTGGAGAGAAAAAAAAAAACCTAAAAAGTTCCCAGGCAAAAACCTTCATTAAACACAAGTTAAGATAGTCAATTTCTAGCAGTTTCTTAAAAAGGAAGAATACTTAAAGCACAATTACATTGTACAGTAGAACTGGAAATAGCATTGTGAAATCCCTTGTTTGTTATCTCTCAATCATTTCCCATTCAAATTTGCTCAATTTACTAATAAAAAGATTCCCCACCCACCCCCAGAAGCTTTGCAAATTCAATCTGGAATCTGAGAAACAAACTAAGTTCTCCTTCTCACACTTCCTCACTAGCAACAAGGATTCTGATAGGCAATTATAACCTAAATTACCCCTATGCAACCCTATTGTCTTCAAATTGTGTCCTCAAAGACCACTGTGTACTCCCAGTGTGTTCAGTGGGGTTGCACAGGCGTCACTGAGGGCATAATACAGAGCTGCCACTTAATTACAATTCTGTTGATGATGTGCAAGAAAAACAGAAGCCAGCTCACTCTGCCAACTGGGTTGGCGCTGTATTGCTTACACGTGGACAGATCCTGCATTCGAGGAAGAAAATAACAATGTTCCCACTGATTTCAAGGATATAAGATCAGAAGTACAATAATTAGTAGTAGTACTTTTTTTTCCCCATGGGTAGTGAGCAATGTGTACTCTGAATACACTCAAGCCTGGCCTGTACTAAAAAGTTAGGTCAACCCAGCTACGTCACTGTGGGGGGTAGAGGGGGCGTGAAAAATCCACACCCCTAAGCAACATAGTTAAACTGACCTAATTCCCAGTGTAGACTGTGCTAGGTTGACAGAAGAATTTTTGCATTGACCTACCTACCACCTCTTAGGGAGGTGGATTACCTACGCCAATGGGAGAACCTGTTACCACTGCAGCTGTGTTGCAGTAGCATTTCAAGTGGAGACAAGTTGTCAGCTGCTGAGTAATAAAGTGCCTTTGTTACAAAATCACTCATCAGAGCAAAACCACATTGTAGTTTCTATGTACCACTTAAGAGGTGAAAAAATAAATAGGTAGCTTATATCCAGGATGGCAGGGGAATCCTTATGTATTCAACATGTTTGTAGAAAAACAGACAATACAGTCCAGAATTCTTTGATTCCACAAATAAATCACATAATGTGAATTTAACAGATCCACAGGCTGAGGCCTTCAAAACGTCTCTTTTTTAGGCATTTCTAGAATGCCATCACTGTATTATCTCAGCACTGAAGTCCTTATCAAAAGTCTTTTCCATCAAAAGCCCAGATTTTGTCTATATTTTACATAAGCATGAGGGGTTCACAGGATGACCAGGCCCCTGGGGGTTGGGAAAGTTACAGTTGGTAGGATGACCTTAACTGTATCACCATATTAGTTTGTTTTTTAAAGTACACCTCTACCTCGATATAATGCTGTCCTCGGGAGCCAAAAAATCTTACCGCGTTATAGGTGAAACCGCATTATATCGAACTTGCTTTGATCCACCGGAGTGCGCAGCCCTGCCCACCTGGAGCTTTACCGCGTTATATCCAAATTCGTGTTATATCGGGTCGCGTTATATTGGGGTAGAGGTGTATAAGCTTAACTCAGCCAAAAGCTCGAGACCTTCTGAGCTCAATGATGGGACACACTCTTGTTCCAACTGTGACTCGGCCAAAATATGTACAGTGGTTTGATGAGGACAGACCAGAGTGTCTACACAAAGGAACAAACTTCAAGCACTTAAAACTGTTCTCGTTAACTTATGACATATCTAAAAACCACAACATTAAATCAACAATACATTTAACTTAGGTTTTAGTAACACAATTAGTGTGGATCAGATAATGCTGAAGACTCTTTAGATAACTGGTTTAATAAAATAATACTTATACCTGTCCACCAAAACCAAGTCATCTCTCAGGAGAGCACACTTTGCCTTGGGCCAAAAGACATGGACAAGACAGCCAGCTTCCAAGTCTTTATCCATATGAAGCGCATGGGCAAGTTGATTAACAGTCTGTGAAGAATGCAAAGCATCAGAAAAAGAAAGATACTTAGGTCTGCAATAACAGCCTTAAAAAAATAAAACTAGAGCCAAGACTTTTTGAATAGATCACTGATAAAAGGTTTCAACTTATAGCTTAAATATTGTGAATCATTTTTTCAATGCCTTCTTTCCATCCAGGGCTTTTAACATCCCTTAGTGTCTAAACAGTCATTTTTCTACACTTTGAGAAAAAGACAGGACTCTCTTAGGAGTGGTGGAATTCCTTATATGGCTGGAGGGTTACCACTGAGTGTTAATGTACTTCTTCAAATGCTAGGAGGCCAGCACACTACTTCTCACTGTATATAAAGGGTAATTATTTTAAATACACTTTATGGATTAAAATGAGCATTTCTGAACCTCATGCCGAACAAGTCAGACTGGTTTTAAAAAAACAAAACAAAACAGTTGGTAATGATTGAAGTATGGGAACCCAATGCGAGATTATAATTAGCTCTCCATCATCCTTTAACAGGGGTTTAACAAATCAAAATAATGTTTAAGTACGCAAAATGTTTAAAAAGTAAACCAGATGCATATTTTTTCAGAATTTACATAGTACGTTTTTGGAAGAAAATGGTCCATGTGTATTTTTCAAACGTGAGCCTTCCAGAGCTTTGAAAAGAAGTCATAGAACTTACTGGTGGTCCTACATACACAAACCATTTGATAGAGTAAGGTACAAATGAGCTGTTTACATGCAAGGCCTAAGAAAGTGCTAAGGACTTTGTTTTAGTTTTAATTTTGTTATTTCAGTGCTGGAAGAATGACTTTGAAATACTAAATAAATTTGGTTTATGTTCCCCATACTTAAAAATGGTAAGTGTTAAATATTGCACCTAACAAAATGGTCCTTTTAATACTAGGTTTCCAAGCACCTGCTTCTTAACCATTGAAAAACTATACCTTGACACTCTTCTTTTCATCTGATCCTTCAGTCATGAGATAAGCCTTATCACCATCTGTTCCTTCTACACTGAGAAAGCAATTCGTTGTGTGGCCAATCCCACTAGGAAGGACCTTATCCCACAACATTGCATTAATGACAGAACTCTTTCCACTGCTTGTTCTAGAGGAAGAGAGAATATAAAAGTATTTAAAGCAAGGCATACAGCAAACCAAACACACCTTTGCTTTAGATTGTATTCTCCCTACTTAATTAGGCCCAGATTCTTCAAGTTGTTCCTCATGGCATACCCTTGTGTCCATACAGAACAGCTTGCAGGAATAGGGCCTAAGGCCAGGTCTAGCTATACTGGCAAACCCTCCTAGTGTAGATATAGCTTATACCAACAAAAAAGCCCTTTTGACAGTATCGTGTATACTGGTGTGGCACGCAAAATAAGCTACATTGGCAAAAGCACTTTTATTTTGGTATAACTGAATCTACAGTAGGACTTTTGTCAGAAAAAAAAGACATCCCCCTCCCCCCCCACACAAAAAGTCACAACCTTAACCAACATTACTATACCAGCAAAAGTTTTAGTGTAATCCTGGCCCTAGACTTTAAGGCAGAGACCACCTTTTATTCTGTGTTTGTTGTGTTCCTATCACAATGGCACCCTAATCCTGACTGAAACGTCTAGGCACTACCCTAATACAAATAACATGACAAAAATAATAAATTCAGCTACTTTTCAAAAATAATTTTCATTCCAAGGTAAAGTCTCACAGTCAAATATGACCACTCAGATCTCTTTAATGTAAGATAACCTTCTCAACTGGAGGATGGCTTCCACAATAAAATGTGGAAGATCTAACTCGTCTTTTCTTTTTTAAATTGTAAAATGCATTTCTCTAACAGTAATTCCACTTTATTTTAATACAAAATTCCTCTTTGATAGATGATAGAATTTAGCTCTAACCTTATTTTGGATGAAAGACATAACACAGACATTTAGTTAACTTGGCTAACAGGTCTGTTTGTTAACTCAGTACACTAAAGGGATTCAAAACGCATTCTCAGCTATGTCCTACTTTACACTAGCCTTCTACTCATCACGCATAAGGATTTGGGGCTTAACTATTAAGCAACAGAAGGAATCCTGTGTAGACACTCATGCTAATCAGTTTCTTTTAGATATCATGCCTTAAAGAGTGGTTTAACACGCAATAGACAGTAGTCTGAAAATTTATTAGAACATGCCTATTTGCCAACATTTACAGAATTCATTCAAAATACAGCACTAAAGTCAAATTTTAACCAGCTTGTCACTCCCCATGCCATAACCCCTCCAGCCCTTTGCAATGGCAACTTTCTGTCAGGCACCATACCTATATATTTCTTCAAGTTGTAATTCTGTGAAATGTCAATACCTTGAAAAAGCTATTTTTTTCTACTTAGTCAGTTAAGTATTCCAAATGCAGGTAAGACTGAATTCCAGAAAGTCTTACACATATGCTTCACTTTGCCCACGAGTAAGTCCCATTTGCTTAAGAACTACTCATGTAAACAAAGCAAAGCATCTGCAGGGATCAGGACCTTAAGATTGCTCTTCACCATTTATAGTGACTTACTATTCTACATTTCACTCACAGCGTACAGTGAAAATAAGTCTTATGAACTTCATCTTCATCTCTGCTCAGATCCAGTTTCTAGTAGTTGTGCACTAACATGAAGCGGCAAAATTTGGCTTACGAACATTGAATGGGAATGCTTCAATCCAAATAAAATTTTCAGTGAAAGTTTTTTTAAAAAATTAAAGCTTTTCTATTAATATTAAGTTTTTCAACCCCCCCAGCGCCTACCAACGTATAACCAACATTTGTACTTAAATACCTGAAAGTATCCCTTAAAATAATATTTAATATTTTCCTCAGTATGTTAAATTGAGGAACTGAACTATTTCAATTGCAACACGTATAGAGCCTGTTGTTGCAGTTACCTGCCTACTGCAGTATGTATTAAAAAAGTAAAATTCAGATGATCACTAACTGCTCATTATTAAGTATTTCCCAACACTTGAAAATGTTATTTTTAGAACAGGAGAAGAGTACTAAAAGAGCATTTTCTTCCAATATTTTGGGAATGTTACCTAAATGGGGAAGACGTTCTGCAACCAAGATTTGTAACCAGCATTCTTCCAAATTAAGTGAGAGTTAACTATGAATTTCACATGACCCTAAGTAACTTCAAATATTCATACTTGTTTGTAAATCACATAGCACAGTTAGTGTTATAACAAATAATCATGACTAACTTCACACTAGCTAGTCTTTCCACTAGCTAGAAACTTTATTTTAAAAATATCCGCCCATTTTCTGCTGGTTTCTCTCAGTTGCTTGTGTACAGAAACACAGGCAATCAAACATTTCTTTGTTTTTCAGGGTCATCAACATTCAACACAAACTAGAATCCTTAAAAGTGTGAGGAAATTAAACAAACAAGAACACCACAAAGTTAAAGCAAAACTGTGGTAAGAGGATGCTGGCAATCTCAAAGATACTCTTCAGTTAAACAATGGCGCTACACAGAAAATCACACTATGAAAAGTTTCATGGAAATAATTAATCATTCCATTGAATTTTGCCAGTGGAAAGCATGTGACATTATGTACGTAATTAAGCTGCAGTTATAGAGCAGGATGGCATCAAAGGAAGATTCAACAGCGAATAGACAAGTGTGAAGGTGTCTTTATACAACATTAATGCCTATGTTAAATGCCTTTTTTGTTTTAGTTTTCACCAAAAAGGTTAGAACCGATCGGACTACTAACATAGTGACTATCAATGTAAATGGGATAGGATCTGAAGCTATATAGGGAAACAACAAGTTAAGAATTACTTAGGCTATGTCTACACTAGCACTTTTGTCGGTATAACTTATGTCACTTGGGGGTGTGAAAAACCCACCCCTCTGAGCGACATAAGTGACACTACCAGAAGCTTCGGTGTGGACAGCGCTATGTCAGCAGGAGACTCACTCCCAACAACATCGCTACGCCGCTCGATGGGGGTAGTTTAATTATGTCAAAAGGAACTGTGCCGCTGTAAGGTCTCTAGTGTAGACGTGTCCTTAGACGAGTTAGATGTCTTCAAATTGGCAGGACCTGATGAAATACATTCTAGAACACTTAAGGAACTGGCTGAGGAGATCTCTGAGCCATTAGCAATTATCTTTGAGAACTCATGGAGGACAGGAGAGATCCCGGAGGACAGGAAAAGGCAAACATAATACCTATCTATAAAAAGGGGACTAAGGACAGCCCAGAGATTTATAGATAGTCAACTTAACTTTGGTACCCAGAACGATAATGGAGCAAATAATTAAATAATCAATTTGTAAGCACCTAGAAGATGTTAAGTAACAGTCAACAAGGATTTGTCAAGAACAAATATCAAACCAACTGAATATCCTGCCTTGAAAGGGTAACAAGCCTTGTGGATGGGGAAAGCAGTAGATGTGATATATCTCAACTTTAGTAAGTCCTTTGATACTGTTTCACATGACCGTCTCATAAACAAACAATATAGCCTAGAGCAGTGTTTCTCGCATGTGGCCACCAGGGCCTTTTCTTGCGGCCACAGCCATCTGGGCTGTGATCTGGGGGCGGGGAGGAGGTGGATGCAAAGCAGTGGACCCTCTCGCAGGGCTGCCAGCAGCAGTTGGGCCCTGCCCCCTTTCAGAGACACAAACGCTGTAGGTGCAGGCAACTGGTGAATTCCCCACTTTCCCAGGGTTAGGGGAGGCAGGCTTCGGGCCATGGGGCTTTGGGTTCCGTCCAGACGGTGGCAGGCTCTGGTTCCAGGCTCCGGCCCCAGGCTCACTACCCCTGCCATCGTCCCTGGACCCCACTGCCTTCCTGCCCACCTCCCCATCCAGGGCTTAATTTGTCCCAGGGCTTGCTGAGGCTGAGTAAATCTGCTGTGAAAAGTGATATTAACAAACATCACTTTTCACNGGGGGGGGGGGGGGGGGGGGGGGGGGGGGGGGGGGGGGGGAAGGTGCAACCGAAAAAAGCAAAAGAAACAAAACAACAAAAGGTAAGAACATGCAAAGTGCCTTATTTGTGTTTCTAGTCTGTTTAGGTCCTGTAAAGAATAAAGACAACTATACATTATTTTTATTACTGAGTCTGAAAAAAACCCTACATAAATAAATTATGATTTGACCATGTATATGTGCATATTTATTTGTTTTTCCTAAAGTTAATTAAATATTTTAAGAAAAATAGTCAGCGCGGCCACCAGCAAGAGTTGCTGGTCGCACTCCGAGGCCACCAAAAAATTTGTTGAGACACCCCCTGGCCTAGAGGAACTACTATAAAGTGAGTGCCCAATTGGCTGGAAAACTATACTCAGAGTAGTTATCAATGGTTCACAGTCAAGCTGGAAAGGTATATCGAGTGGGATCTCATGAGGATCTGTCCTGAGTTCCGTTCTATTCAATATCGTCATAAAATGATTTGGATAACAGCATAGGGAGTACATTTATAAAATCTGCAGATGATATCAAGTTTAGAGAGGTTGCAAGTGCTGTGGAGGACCGGATTAGAATTCGTACCAAACTGGAGAAATGGTCTGAAGTAAATTGGATGAAATTCAATAAGGACAAATGCAAAGTGCTACACTTAGGAAGGAACAATCAATTGCACAAATACAAAATGGGAAATGAGTGCCTAGGAAGGAGTACTGCAGAAAAGGCTCTAGGGGTTATATTGGATCACAAACTAAATGAGTCAAGCATATAATACTATGGCCAAAAAAGCAAACATCATTTTGGGATGTGTTAGCAGGATTGTTATAAGCAAGACATGAGAAGTAATTCTTTCACTCTACTTAGCACTTAGAAGGCCTCAACTGGAACACTGTATCCAGTTCTGGGCTCCACACTTCAGGAAAGATGTGAACCAATAGGAGAAAGTCCAGAGAAGAGCAATAAAAATTATTAAAGGTCTAGAAAACATGATCTACAAGGAAAGATTGAAAAAACAAAACCAGTTTCACCTAAGAAGAGAAGAAGGAGGGGGGAACATGATAACAGTCTTCCAGTATGTAAAAGATTGTTATGAAAAGAGGCGGGTGATAAATTGTTCTCCTTAACCAATAAGGACAGGACAAGAAGTAACGGGCTTAACTTGCAATAAGGAGATTTAGATTAGGTATCAGGAAAAAAAATTCCTAACTGTAAAGGTAGTTAAGCAGTGGAACAAAATTACCTAGGGAGGTTGTGGAATCTGTGTCGCTTGAGGTTTTTAAGAATAAGTTAGACAAACAGCTGTCAGGGATGATCTAGATCAGTCGTCTCCGAAGTGGGCTGTGCACCCCAGGGAGCGCGCAAAACCATCCATTGGGGGCCGCGGCCGGAGGAGCGCCGCAGGAGCAAACCGGGTAGCGCGGCCGGAGGAGCGCCGCCCGGGGGGTGGGGGTGGGGGTGGGAAAGGCGGCCAGAGGAGTTCCGCCCTAAGATTGGCCAGAATGCCGCTCCTTACAGGGTGCCGCCCCAGGCATGTGCTTCCTATGCTGGTGCCTGGAGCTGGCCCTGCGAGGTATCCTGAGGGAAGAGTGGGAGTTCCACAACGCAGAGGGGTTGACAGTGGTGCCCTCACTCGTTCATTCGCTTTCAGCATATTGCAACGTATTGCAGTTTACGTGTGCCCGGTTAAGTGGATTTAGAGATTATATTATCTGGTTTTAACTAAACTAACCCTCACAAAATGGACAAGTGGCTTAAAAAGATTCCTGCAAAGAAACCTCGGATTGAAGATAACACTAATAATGCGAGCACAAGCGAACAACAAGAAAATGGCAGAGCTGACAGTTCTCCTACTCCTAGTACGAGCTCTTCGTCAGCCACGTTACGAGGTAAAAACAATGATGATCTAATCAGCTCTGACAAGACGACGGCCAAAAAAATTTGAAATTATCAAGACGACTATTTGGAATATGGATTTACATCCACTATCGTTAACGATGAACCTCGCCCTAAGTGCGTATTGTGCCTTGAGATATTATCTAATGATAGTATGAAGCCATCACGATTAGCAAGACATTTAAAAACTAAGCATCCAGAACATGAAGACAAACCTCTACAATTTTTTCAGCGATGTTTAAAGTCATGCGATACTCAATCCAGTACTTTAGAAAATTTCACTAAACTTAATGATAAATTTTTAGAAGCTTCCTTTGAGGTTTCTTACTTAATAGCAAAAGACAAAAAGCCACATATCATTGGGGAAACACTACTTCTTCATGCCGCGGTAAAAATTGATGAAATAATACACGGAAAACAATATGGCGACAAACTAAAATGCATTCCTTTGTCAGCAAATACTGTTGGAAGACGCACAGAAAACATTGCTGAAGATTTGAAGGAACAAGTATTAGAACAAATTACGCAGTGTGGGAGGTATGCTATACAGTTGGATGAAAGTACAGATGTTTCTAACATGTCTCAGCTTATGGTATTTGCTAGATTCTGTTTCAATAATGAAATACATGAAGAACTACTTTTTTGTGAGCCACTAAAGGAAAGATGTACCGGAGAAGATATATTCTCAACAGTAAATGACTTCTTTAATAAAAACAATGTTTTATGGGAAAACTGTGTAAGTGTAACCACTGATGGAGCAGCTGCTTTGACTGGAATAAAAAAAGGATTCCAGGGTAAGGTTACAGAGATAGCACCACACGTGAAATTCATTCACTGCATCATTCATAGGCAAGCTATTGCAGCAAAGAAGTTGGAGCCGGAAGTGCACAAAGTGCTACAGGATGTCATCAATGTGGTTAATTTTATAAAAACAAGACCTTTAAATAGTAGAATCTTTACAATACTTTGTAATGAGACGGGAAGTGACCACGAAAATCTTTTGTACCACACAGAGGTTCGCTGGTTATCTCATGGCAAAGTGCTTAAAAGAGTTGTCGAACAAAGATAGTTACGCATTTTTCTTTTACAAAAAGATAAGTGTTCCAAATTTGCTGACCTTTTCTGTGATGACAGGTGGCTGTCAGTAGTATGCTACCTGGCAGATATTTTTGAAAAAATAAACACACTTAATCTGTCCCTTCAAGGTAAAGGTGACATTTTAACAATGAGTGAGAAAGTAACTGCCTTTCGAAAGAAACTCCTGCTATGGAGAGAGCATTTTGAAAACGGATGTTTGGAAACGTTTCCATCGTTATGTGATTTTGTTGCTGAAAATGATGTAAGTGTGTCACCCATAAAAACTTACATATCTACACACTTAAAAAACTTGGAAACAGAATTTTCTAACCTGTTTAAAAATCTTCCAAACGAAGAGTTTCAGTGGGTTTTGAACCCATTTGTTAAAAATATAAAAATGCAACACCTTCCGATTAGTTTGCAAGAACAACTGATTGACATCAGGGAAGATGGAAATTTACTAGCCGAATTTCAACAAAAACCTTTGCATAATTGGTGGATGGGATTGAAAAATGAGTATCATGATTTCGTAAGCACAGCCAACGATGCACTTCTTCCATTTGGATTTACGTATCTTTGTGAGGCATCTTTTTCAGCTATGACAGCCATTAAAACCAAGGTGCGAAATAAACTGAACTTAGAACCAGACCTTCGAATCGTTGTATCACAAAGTGTTAAACCAAGATTTTCAAAAATAATGAAGCATATTCAATCGCACTGCTCTCACTAAAAATTATAATTAATAATAATATCTTTTAGTGAGAGCAAAAAGTTTTTTTGTACCGTTAAATAAAATTTAAAAAAAAATTTTAAAATATTGTTTTTCATCTTTATCTCATCTTAATTTCTATTTTTGTGTATGTTTTATAATGTACATAATATATTAGTACAGTAGTACATGTATATAATTTATATATACATATATTGAGGGTGCATGCTCAAAATTTTTTTACTGATGGGGTGCGCGATCAAAAAAGTTTGGAGACCACTGATCTAGATATTACTTAGTCCTGCCTCAGTGCAGGGGACTCACTAGATGACCTATCAAGGTTCCTTCCAGTCCTACATTTCTGTGATTATATTGGGAACAAATCATTACAAGGTGTTATGCAAAATTCAAGTGCATATAACTTGAAGAGTTAAACACTAAACCTTGAAATAGAAAATCCAATTAATTTTGGTAAATTCATTACCTGCCAAAAAATGCAACTTTCATGTGTCTCCGTGAAAGCACCTCACCGATGTCTGCCAATTTGTTTTTATATGCCTGTATTTTCACCAGTGCTTCTTTAGTTGCTACATATTCAAGTTCTGGGTTCCTGTATGTTGCTATACATAAGAAAAGATTATTAGAAAAGAAATCATGAGACCAATTTATGTTCTAAGGCATTAGCTATGGATCAACACTATGTTATTTAATATATGCCATCAAAGAGCTATCTACAATCTCTGATATTAGTTATTGTCATTTAACAGGCTGAGTCAGGCATTAGTAAAACACAAAGTTGCTAATTGCATGTCATAAACCTGCAGTATATCTGTAGGATTTTAAATCTACTATGTCTTAACTAAAATATAAGAATTTTGGAATTGGAATAAGCCACAGCAACACACTGGACTAAATTTGCTAAGTCATTGGTATCACTTGTCTCCTGCTTTTTTGACCATTCCTTGTCATCCCCTCTCTTCCGGGGGGGTGGGGGGGGGGAGGGGGGCAGGGGATGAGGAGGAATCAATCCCATCCCATAAACACTATTGATTTTAGAGCATGTTTTCACTGCAGAGCTAACTTGGGTGCTTGGCACCCAGAATAGCCTAGCCCAGTTATGAGTAGCCACCCTTGAGTTACTGGGTCCACACTGGTGCTACACACACTCCTATGTGTTGCTAGGACTTTTGGGGGGCATATCCCATAGTTCTTTATGCTGCAGCAGGTTGAGCTGTGCAATGATTCTTTCCCAGTGAATTGTGGGAGAACTTGTTTCTCTTTCTGGGCAGAAGGGGGGAAACTGTTACAGCACTGGAAGACTATCAGCACTTCAAGTGGTTTAGCATGCATCCTCACTGCCAACTGACTGGATACCAGCCCGAGTGAAAGCCTCACTCTGGCTTTTGCCTACAGCCCCAGAACAGCCAGCTATCCTGGACTGAAAGCATCACCAAACTCTGATCAGAGGTTCGTGGGTGGGAATAGGCAGGAGATTAGGGGAAACACTTGAGTAAAAACCCAGATTAACTCTACGGTAATGACATACCCTTAATGTTGGCTAGCACAAGTAGTTTCATTAAAGTCAATGGAAGCCACAGGTGCTTAGCAGTTCTGAAAATCAGCTTTTATTTAGGTGCGTCTTTAGGCATCCAAGTTTGAAAGTGTAGGTTTAAGTGACTTTCCCAAGATTATACAACAAATCAAGCTGAGCAGAGAATAAACTCTAGGTTTCCCAACTCGCTGCATCATACCACCTCCCCTTGCAATACCTGTATATATCCTAAGACTCTGGCATTGAAGAATGTATGATTACAATTAATTGAAGAATGTATGATTACAATTAATGTATGTGTTACCATAGTACCCAAAGACCCGATAAGGATCAGGGACCCATTGTGCTAATTTCTATACACGTACAAAGACGCAAGGTCCCTGCCCCAAAGATGAAAACTAACCTTCAACAAAACTTGCTCCTTCAGTGACATAGTCCAGCAGTTGGTTAAAGATAGTAGTAATTGTCTTTTTAGCCAGCACAAAGTGTTTCAGGGGGGAGGCAGTAGTTTCTGCCATTACGCAACTGTAAGAGAAATTATGTACAAATGACTGAAACTCTCTCTATAAATTACAAGTAGGAAACAACACATCAAGTTCCTTCTCAATGAAAGTAATTGAAACCTAAGTTTTAAAAATAAATACACCAACTTCAATGTTAGTTGAACTTGGTTTTACTGTTCTTTAGACTTTCTAATCTAGCAACAATAGAAATAGCAGATTACGAAGAGAGAAAATTGTGATTTCTAAAATATCTTCTCTCCTGTCCTACAAATACATAGATTAATCTACTTTATTTGTTTCCATAAAAGCTTATTTACATACATACCAGAAAGAAGTTATTAGATTTGGTTTGGTATGGCATATTTAGTCAGCTCAACAAATTATTTCAGGATGTCAGCTGGAACACACTTTTTTAAACACCTGGATTGGTTCCATCCTCAGCGACCAGGTTATCTAGAAACAGGTTTAGCTGGAACTGCATTTAAATACGGTACCTTAACTTTGTTCTGAGGCCTTGTAGCTAGAGCCCTACAAATAAAAGACTCACTATCTCATCACCAAGCCATCTAGCCTCCTAGGTGCATGTACGCCAGAACATCTTGTACACTTTTTCCCCCAGCAATGTAGCTGCACGAGCAAAGAGCTGAAAAAAATCAGGCCACATCTTCAAGACGTTTCCCCAGCTCCTTTCTTCCCTAAGCTCAAAAATATAAATTAATTCATGGGCCAATAACTGATATTACGTCACTCTCACCTTGTCTCTTTAATGGGCCAGGGTCAGACAATTTAAAAACCAACAATGACGTTTAAGGACTTTAAAAAAACACAAAGGAGAAAGGTTTTACAAAGCTTCAAACTCACGTTTCTCCTGCTTTGTTATCAGCTATGTAGATTTAAACTTTCCTCTGCAGGGTTTGCTGCTCTGTGCAAAGGGCAGGACAGCCACTTGAAGAAAATGACTAGAAACAGCAGGGTAGGTAACCACCTTCTCCCGTCTGCCCGTGGAGGGGGGATGCACAGCGGGACACGCCGGGGCACGAATAATCCGCTCGCTGCTGGCCCCGAAAGAGGGTCGCTCGGCTAGGAGCGAGTCACACCAGGCTACGAGCCCGGGGCAGGGAGCCACGGACGCAGCCGACCCCAGTACCGGGAGAGCAGAAAAAGATGGGTGACGGGGGGCAGGGTTCCCAAGCCCCCCGACAGGAAAGTGACTGACTGGCTGGGGGGGTGTCCTAAGGCGCAGCCCCCATGGGCTCCCTGGCGGTTCGCGCGGGGCCTGGCGCCTGGCCACAGCCGCTCACTGCCTCGCGGGGGCATGAGGGGCGGTCGCGCTGCCCCGTGTCCCTACCACCTCCTGCTCCCTCAAGCCCACTTACAGCGCCCCGGGTTCGCTCGCTCCCCCGTTACCCAGCAACCGCTGCGGCTGGGGGGCCCGCCGCACCTCCTTCCTCCTCACCCCGTGCGCGGGGGCGGCGACGGCGGACATCACTTCCGCTTCCTCTGCCCTTAGCGTGCCCCCGCCGCAGGCAAGGGCCGCCATCTTTAACAAGGGCAGCTGTCTAAGGGCGACCGGAAGTGACGCCGCAGGCAGTCGCCACCTTTATTGAAGGCAAACAGCCTGCTAGAAAGAGTAATACGTGCGACGAGGCAGTCGCTGTCTTCACTGAGGGCACGTGAAAAAACCATGCCAGAACTCTCGGCCTCAGCACCATCTTTACTAAGGGTCACAGAAGGAGATGGAGGCGCCCTTCTTTATTTAAAATGGAGGCTACTTCCCCCCTCCCCCACCTAGTTCCCCCTAGGAGAGGAGATTTTAGTACCATAACCCCCCTTTCACCCTCCCACACACCCACCCATCCCCTGGCTGTGTCACTCCATCCTTCTCACAGCAGTCTTGCCCATGCCCCCCTAGCGCTCCCCCGGGGCTGCAACAGACTTGCCCAGCCAGAAGCCCTACCTCTACTCCAATGACAGAGGGGGGTTGTGGGGCTGAAAGGCCCCAGCTCCATCCCTCCCCCAGCCGTGGCTCTGCACACCGAGCCACCTGCTGCTGACCAGATCCAGGGTGATCACTGCATGCTGGACCCAGCGGGCCATACACGTTGCCCAGTTTAGGCCATTCAGTCCCATGCAAAAAGACTTGGTGTTTGATTCTAGACCAGTGGTTCTCAAACCTTTTTTTTTTTTTCCCATGGACCACTTGAAAATTGTTGAGGGTCTCGGCGGACCACGTAATGATCTTGCCAAATGTTATTTGTACCGTTAGCTAACTATTGTAAAGCGCTTTGGATAAGAGCGCTATATAAAAAAAACCTTAATAATTAACTTTTCCCCCCTACAAATAAAAGCACACAACTCATTTTAATATCAGTAGTCTTACCTTTCTAATGTGATGGATGTGCCCTCTCTCCCCTGCCGCAACAGCCCCCGAGCTGGGGCTGGGAAGGAGGGGGGGGGGGGTCTCTTCCCCACCACAGCAGCCATAGCCCTGCGGCTGGAGAAAATCGCCTCTTTCTCTGGCTGCCACAGCCCTGCAGGTCCCAAATTCCCCCCACCCCCTCTTTTCACCCCACTGCCCCCTCCCACCTACTCCTTATTCCCTCCAAGGCCACCACCTCACCTTACATGTGTGTCTTCTCCAAGGTCCAAGCCCCTAACTAGTAGAGCCATGGCTGCGCAGCTCCACTAATTAGGCGGGTGGCCCTTAGTTCCCTCTTAAGGTGTGCGCCTGGGCGGCTGCACATGAGGGAATGATCTGTGGACCACTGTTCTAGACCATAAGTTGTCTGCATCACTGCAGTATTGCCAGACCCACAAGTTCAACGCTCATCAGTCAAGACTCGGAAAAAAAATAATCAAAAAAATCATGTTTNTTTTAATATCAGTAGTCTTACCTTTCTAATGTGATGGATGTGCCCTCTCTCCCCTGCCGCAACAGCCCCCGAGCTGGGGCTGGGAAGGAGGGGGGGGGGGGTCTCTTCCCCACCACAGCAGCCATAGCCCTGCGGCTGGAGAAAATCGCCTCTTTCTCTGGCTGCCACAGCCCTGCAGGTCCCAAATTCCCCCCACCCCCTCTTCTCACCCCACTGCCCCCTCCCACCTACTCCTTATTCCCTCCAAGGCCACCACCTCACCTTACATGTGTGTCTTCTCCAAGGTCCAAGCCCCTAACTAGTAGAGCCATGGCTGCGCAGCTCCACTAATTAGGCGGGTGGCCCTTAGTTCCCTCTTAAGGTGTGCGCCTGGGCGGCTGCACATGAGGGAATGATCTGTGGACCACTGTTCTAGACCATAAGTTGTCTGCATCACTGCAGTATTGCCAGACCCACAAGTTCAACGCTCATCAGTCAAGACTCGGAAAAAAAATAATCAAAAAAATCATGTTTTTTTTTTTTTTAATTGTCATTTTAGGTCTGTCTTTTGATTTTTTGAACCCTCTCAGCACACCCTGAGTTTATGTGACAGCATTGCCAACCTTTGCAAATGTATTGAGCCAGGCAATTCTGGCACTCGCTGGCTGCCTGACAGTGCAAAGCTTCCAGCTTCTTCCCAAACATTCTGATTAATCAATCTACTTCTCTGCCAAGCAATTAATTATGCAATCCCCCATTTAAATTCTGCCTCAGCCTCACCTCATGCAGCACCCAGGGTTCTTTCTCCTTGCCCCCCGCGCCCCAAGGCCTGCAGAAGCATCCTCTTCTCTCCCTTCATAGGCCTTTGGAATGGGTGCATAACTCCAGGGAGTTCTTCATCCCCTCCCCACTTCCCAGGCCAGGCACTGCAGAGATGGAGAAGGCAGTAAAGGAGAGAGCAGAGCATGGTGGAAAGAGAGGAGAACATAGCTGCCCTGCCCTGGAGATATTGGGTTCCTTCTGCTCCCTCCCCACTCCATTTCTTTGAGAATGTTGTCAGTTGCTCCCTCTCCCTGCTGCCCTTCCCAAATATTTCCCTGACTTCCCTAGGAGGCCGACAAGTGGGGACTGGGGAAGACAGCCAGAGGGGGCTTCCCACAGGCAGAACTGAACTCCAGGAGAGGGCTGGACCTTCTGGTGTCATCAGGAGATTGGCTTCAGCCCCAGAAGAAATCATTTTACTTGAAGAAATTATGGGAGCTGGTAACACTATTCATGGAGTTTAAGGCAAGAAGAGATCATTAATTAGATGACCTAATCTGATCACCTATATATCACAGGCCATTACATTTCACCCAGTTACCCCTGTACTGAGACCGATAACTTGTCTGAATAAAGCACATTTTCCAGAAAGGCATCTGAAGGTATCAAGAAGATTACAAAGAGAAATGGTGGATTTGCCATTTGTTTCAATCACCTCCACTATTAAAAAAGTGTCTAATTTCTAATATAAATATGTCTGGCTTCAGCTTCCAGCCACTGCTTCTTGTGCTGCTTTTCTCTGCTAGATTAAAGATCCTGAAGATCTTTCTCCCCCTGAAGATACTTATACACTAATCAAGACACCTCAATCTTCTTTTTGATTAATTAAACTGATTGAGCTCTTTAAATCTCCCACTGTTATTTTTTCCAGCCTTCAAATAATTTTTGTGGCTCTTTTCTATTTTGAGCCTCTCCAATTTTTCAACATCCTTTAAAAAATATGGATACCAAAACTGGATGCAGTATTCCACTATCGACCATACCAATTCCATATGCAGAGGTAAAATCTTCCTGCTCATTACTCCCGATTTTACATCCAATGATCACATTAGCCCTTTTTGCCACAGCATCTCACTAGCTCATGATAAGATGCTTCTCCACTATGATCCCTAAACCCTTTTCAGTCCCTGCCTACCAAAATACAGTCCCCCATTCTGTAGGTATGGTTTGCATTCCTTATTCCTACAGGTATACATTTGTATTTGGCTGCATTAAAATGCATTTTGTTTGAATGAGCCCAAATTACTATGCAATCCAAGCAACTGTGTTTGTAACAATGTTGTTTGGGGCGGTGGGGTGTTATTTATAATGCAAAATGCAAGACAGCACTCAAAAGCCCGCTGGATGCGTTGAGACCATTGCCTACCACAGGGGTGGGCAAACTACGGCCCGTGGGCCACATCTGGCCCGCGGGACCATCATGCCCGGCCCCCGAGCTCCTGGCCCGTGAGGCTAGCTCCCCCGCAGCCTCANTTTTTTTTTTTTTTAATTGTCATTTTAGGTCTGTCTTTTGATTTTTTGAACCCTCTCAGCACACCCTGAGTTTATGTGACAGCATTGCCAACCTTTGCAAATGTATTGAGCCAGGCAATTCTGGCACTCGCTGGCTGCCTGACAGTGCAAAGCTTCCAGCTTCTTCCCAAACATTCTGATTAATCAATCTACTTCTCTGCCAAGCAATTAATTATGCAATCCCCCATTTAAATTCTGCCTCAGCCTCACCTCATGCAGCACCCAGGGTTCTTTCTCCTTGCCCCCCGCGCCCCAAGGCCTGCAGAAGCATCCTCTTCTCTCCCTTCATAGGCCTTTGGAATGGGTGCATAACTCCAGGGAGTTCTTCATCCCCTCCCCACTTCCCAGGCCAGGCACTGCAGAGATGGAGAAGGCAGTAAAGGAGAGAGCAGAGCATGGTGGAAAGAGAGGAGAACATAGCTGCCCTGCCCTGGAGATATTGGGTTCCTTCTGCTCCCTCCCCACTCCATTTCTTTGAGAATGTTGTCAGTTGCTCCCTCTCCCTGCTGCCCTTCCCAAATATTTCCCTGACTTCCCTAGGAGGCCGACAAGTGGGGACTGGGGAAGACAGCCAGAGGGGGCTTCCCACAGGCAGAACTGAACTCCAGGAGAGGGCTGGACCTTCTGGTGTCATCAGGAGATTGGCTTCAGCCCCAGAAGAAATCATTTTACTTGAAGAAATTATGGGAGCTGGTAACACTATTCATGGAGTTTAAGGCAAGAAGAGATCATTAATTAGATGACCTAATCTGATCACCTATATATCACAGGCCATTACATTTCACCCAGTTACCCCTGTACTGAGACCGATAACTTGTCTGAATAAAGCACATTTTCCAGAAAGGCATCTGAAGGTATCAAGAAGATTACAAAGAGAAATGGTGGATTTGCCATTTGTTTCAATCACCTCCACTATTAAAAAAGTGTCTAATTTCTAATATAAATATGTCTGGCTTCAGCTTCCAGCCACTGCTTCTTGTGCTGCTTTTCTCTGCTAGATTAAAGATCCTGAAGATCTTTCTCCCCCTGAAGATACTTATACACTAATCAAGACACCTCAATCTTCTTTTTGATTAATTAAACTGATTGAGCTCTTTAAATCTCCCACTGTTATTTTTTCCAGCCTTCAAATAATTTTTGTGGCTCTTTTCTATTTTGAGCCTCTCCAATTTTTCAACATCCTTTAAAAAATATGGATACCAAAACTGGATGCAGTATTCCACTATCGACCATACCAATTCCATATGCAGAGGTAAAATCTTCCTGCTCATTACTCCCGATTTTACATCCAATGATCACATTAGCCCTTTTTGCCACAGCATCTCACTAGCTCATGATAAGATGCTTCTCCACTATGATCCCTAAACCCTTTTCAGTCCCTGCCTACCAAAATACAGTCCCCCATTCTGTAGGTATGGTTTGCATTCCTTATTCCTACAGGTATACATTTGTATTTGGCTGCATTAAAATGCATTTTGTTTGAATGAGCCCAAATTACTATGCAATCCAAGCAACTGTGTTTGTAACAATGTTGTTTGGGGCAGTGGGGTGTTATTTATAATGCAAAATGCAAGACAGCACTCAAAAGCCCGCTGGATGCGTTGAGACCATTGCCTACCACAGGGGTGGGCAAACTACGGCCCGTGGGCCACATCTGGCCCGCGGGACCATCATGCCCGGCCCCCGAGCTCCTGGCCCGTGAGGCTAGCTCCCCCGCAGCCTCAGCTCACTGTGCCACCAGTGCAATGCTCTGGGCAGCAGGGCTGTGAGCTCCTGGGGCAGCACAGCTGCAGAGCCCGGCCTGACCCGGTGCTTTGAGCTGTGTGGTGGCGGCGGCAGCGGTGTGGCGCGGCTGTAGCACCGCCAGCCACCGGTGCTCCAGGCAGCGCGGTAAGGAGGCAGGGAGCAGGGTGGGGTTGGATAGAGCGCAGGGGAGTTCGGGGTGGTGCTCAGGGTGCGGGGGTGTGGATAGGGGTCGGGGTAGTCCGGGNGCTGCAAAACCTCTGTTAGTCTATAAGGTGCCACAGGATTCTTTGCTGCTTTTACAGAAAGGAGCAGGGGTTGGATGGGGTGGCAGGGGGCAGTCAGGGGCAGGGGTTCCACGGGTAGTCAGGGGACAGGGAGGAGGGGTGGTTGGATGGAGCAGGGGTCCCGGCGACGGGGGCCGTCAGGGAACGGGGGGGTTGGATGGGGCAGATAGGAGGTGGGGGCCAGGCCATGACCCCCTCCCCTAACCAGCCCTCCATACAATTTACAAAACCCAATGCAGCCCTCAGGCCAAAAAGTTTGCCTGCCCCTGGCCTACCATATCGACCAATATTGTCTCATTGATTCCTTGTACTCCCCAGTCTGCCTGTCTGTATCCACTTGTTGTCTCTCGATTAATACTTAAGATTGTAAACTCTTTGGGGGCAGGGACCATCTTTTTCTTCTGTTTGTATAGTGCCTAGCACAATGGGTTACTGGTCCATAACTAGGGCTCCTAGGTGCCATGGTAATACAGATACTTTTTTTCATCATAAAAAGTAAAAAGCAAAATTACTTCATTAATTCTTTACTTCACGTGGCACAAGATTGTTTACTTCATGTATTTTCAATAACTGACATTTAGCTTTGTTATTTCCTACAATTCTGAGAAGATGGAAACCTGTATTCAGTAATGTTGGTTAGGAGTGTACGTGTGTGTGTGGAGGGGAAATCCTGTGACATTTCTATATCAGCAAAAGCTCTAGTGCAGTCACAGTTATACTGGGATAAAAATGCTTTCCCCAGTATACCTTATTTTGCTCAGTAAAATGGTATAAGCAATACCAGCAAAAGCACACACTTACCGGTATACGCTGCATCTATACTAGGAAGGTTTGCCAGTATAGCTAGAATGTTATAGTTATATCAGCAATCCTTTTCTAATGTAGACTAGGCCTCAGTTTTAATACTCTAGTATTACCATACAACTAATGTAAACAAATTATTTTCAAAAAATTACATCACTGTGCATCTTTCTTAGCATACTGGTTTAATTTGTTCTGTATCTGTCCTGCTGACAATATGATAATCCCTTTAAAGTTGCTATTTTCCACCTTTCAAATGTACTTGTATCAATGACAAACTGTATATCATAACTAGAAGTCTTCTTCCAGGTATCACTGAATTTTGTATTGTTTACGTTTCATTTCACCTACTCCTACTCCTACTCTTCCAAACTCTCAGTCCTGGAAATCTTACAGAGAGCGCTAAACGGAACTATAATACAACATATAAAACAAGCCACCCCTTTGGAATTCTACATACCATCAGCACCAGCCATAACTTAATCAAAGTCAGCCATACACATGAATGACAAATACACCTCTACCTCGATATAACGCTGTCCCTGGGAGCCAAAAAATCTTACCGCGTTATAGGTGAAACCGCGTTATATTGAACTTGCTTTGATCCACCGGAGTGCGCAGCCCCGCCCCCCCGGAGCACTGCTTTACCACGCAAATTTGTGTTATATCGGGTGGCGTTATATCGAGGTAGCGGTGTACCAAAAACAATCTTCTCAAAGACTCAAGAAACCTGACAGGTCTTTACATTCTATACATCATCTCACAGACTGTAACGCAAACAACCAGCACTGAGGGTGTTCATGGAGAACATATACTGTTTACTGCAATATTGCCAACAGGGACGTATTTTATGGAGAGTCTTGTAATAATTAGTGTTTTTCTTAAAGCCCCAGTCCTGGAGTTATGAGCTTTCATTTTAAAAAAAATATTTCTAGTCCTCATAGTTGAGGAGTTAGAATACATGACTCGTATGTAACCAGAAGGAAGGGGATAAGAACCAGATATGTATTATTTTTAAGCCAATCTCAATTTTGGGGAGCTCAACTGAGGGTTTTTGAATGTTTTGGTTTGGCAATACCATTACTCACAGACACAAACACATCCTAGAGGTTTCACTCTAGTAGACAGATGATCACATTAAAAAAAAAAAATCACAACTGCATTTGGCACTCTGGTTTGCAGTCTCAAAAACACTAAAGACTACTGGGAACTTAATTCTCATCTCACTCCTAGAGATGGTTTCTCTCGACCAGGGTTGAGGTAAACTGTGGGTAACGAGGACTATCAGTCTCCAGTATCACTAAGCTAGCAGCTTTCATGAGCACTAACGTCACTTAACACACTAAATTTATTCACTTCTTCAAAACTCTAGACTTCCAATTCTTAATGCACTTCGCATTTGATATATCAAACAGCTCCTTTTCAATACGTAACTATCTTGTCATAAAACAGCTACAGATATATTATTCCCCTTCAGTTAGAAACTAGAATACTTTCCTCAACAGCTGCAAACATACTACTTAGCCTTTTGACTTCCCTGCAGATTCTAGTCTATTTATCTTACTATCTTCAAAGTGGGTTCTAGCCCACGAAAGCTTATGCCCAAATAAATTTGTTAGTCTCTAAGGTGCCACAAGGACTCCTCGTTGTTTTTGCTGATACAGACTAACTCTGAAACTTATTCTCCCTGCAGCCCAGTAAATCCACTCACTCATTTCTGCTTGCTGAGTCAGCAGGAAGCAACTATCCTAGTTTCTGCTCCTGTTGATCTAATAGCATATCACCTGTTCATGTTAACTTCCTTTCATCTTCTGAAAAATATTGAGATCAGAGTCAAATCTTTTACCTCTATTTTATTCCCTTGCTTATAAAATTTCCACCTAACAGGAGCTTGGATCTACCTATCTAGTATGCGTATGATCCTCATCAGTAGTATCCAAGAGCTTCATGGCCATTAACACCTCTGTGAGGCAGGTAAATTTTATCCCCATTTTACAAATGGGAAACTGATACACAGGGCAGATCAGGTAACTTGCCAAAGATAATCCAGGAATCAGGAATTATTGAACTCAGGTCTCCCGTGTCCCACTACAGTGCTCCATCCACTAGACTATCTTTCCTGGGTGATACAACGTTGCTCTGTACAAATCCACCCATTTCTCCCCCATCCCAGCAATCCTATGCACCTCTTCACACACACACACACACACACTTTTCTTCCCCCATTCCCTCAAAGGTCCCACATCACAGTGGCTTCTCCTCAAGAGTTTATCAATGCCATTCTTTGAGTCAGTAAGATGAAGTCAAAGAGAGTGACAGGCATTCTCTCCTCCCAGCTCCACCTCCAAGGATGAAACTGGTTTCCCAAATCTGAATCGGGCACAAATTCTTATCTCCACTTTATGCTACCAGCAAGGTGAGTGGTATCCAAAGTACCTCAATAGTCCATAAAAAATATCACTATTGTATTGAAATGGATGTAAGCAAGCCCATTAAAACATGAAATGGGATTTCTGTCATACAGTCTAATAAAACCATGTTAATACAATAAAGTCAGCACAGGTCCAATTTATTCTTAACAGAGATTGTAGGAGCAAGTTAGGCACCTGACTTTAAAATAAATAAAAAAAAACACACCCCAAAACCCCAGTGTATCCTGATTTAAAACCTGTTAAAGAATTTGATACAAAAAATAAAGATCTGTGATCACAGACAAAACCAGTGTTATAAACTACATGGACACCCTATTTACTAATGTCTATCTCTATTCAAATTACCAAGCACATTCCTTCTAGGTATGCCAACTCCCTGCCACTAACAAGATATTTGAAAAGAAGTTGCATTCTCAAGCATATTTTGTAATTTATAGTTGAAACAATAGTATATAAGGGGAAATTTATTATGGAGTACTTGTTTTCTCCAGGGAATCCAATCATAACTGTATAATAGAAATCAATATTATTTTAACAAACTTTGAATGTGAATTTAAGGTATTTAGTGTCTAAATACATGCAAATATACCTTCTGAATAGCTAGTTAGTGTTTTTGTTTTTTAGGAATGGTACCTAGTTAAATAAAAACTTCTAGAAATATTTCTGGAATGACATGTATTTGAGACTAAGTTCTGTAGGTTGAAGAGGGCCAATTTTTATCTTTTAACTCTATGAATTCAGCACATAAATCTTGCACAACTTTGTGCAGAACTAGTAACAAGGATCTCATTCTTACCACTGCAGAGAAATTTTTTATACATGGACTGTATTTATACAAACTTACATTGGACAATTTCTTACATTACAAATTTACAGTCAATACAGACAGAAACGTAAAGTCAACCACTTAGTTGCTGGCTATTTTACCCTTATAGCTTTCACAGTCTAAGCTCTCTCTCCTCTCATGCTACGTCTAAATATTGTTTAGGTCAGAAATATAACTATGGACTTAAGGAATCGGAATGAATTTATAAGGAAGATAACATGAGGATGGCAGTGTGCAATCTGAAAAGGTTTGTGAGAAGTTTTCGAAATGACTCTATTTATAATGTACCATAATAAAGATTTAAACACATGGAAGGGGAATTTTAGAATTTCTGGAATTAGAGTACATTCCCTCAACCCTATCTGCAGTGTAAAGCTAACTATAAATCTATGGTTCAGTCTTGCTATAACTGAAATCAACGGCATACCCCCTTTTAATAAGAGCTTAATTAGCGCCACAGTACCTCCAAACAAATCACTCCTTTGGGTATATTCTTAGGTGGATCCCTAAGCAGCTTCCTTTGTCACTATCCCTTAGAATGTGATATAATCTCGATAGGCAACATGTGTCAGCCGCATGCTTCATAAGGAATAGAAAGATGGAATGGCAGAGTGGCAGATCAATGGGAAAGAGAAGGAAAAAGGTGGGAGATCTGTGGCAGTTATGGGGAAAATGTGACACTTGTCAGGGGAAAGGGATAGCTGTGGGACAGTTCCACAGCTAAAAGCAAAGCTGGGACCAAACAGTTGACTGGGAAAGGACAGCACAGCATGAATGTGGGGCTAGGGCAAGAACACTGGCCAAGAGAGGTCAAATTTAGGAATTTGTCATGGTGGAGGAAGAGGGAGAGCTTGTCAGTGTAGCAGGAGGAATATAGGGTTGGAGGCTTGTTAAGGGAAGTGCTAGATGGGTGCTTCCAGAGAAGCCACTTTTTAGAGCATACATGTCTTCAGTAGCCCAGTCAACTTTACTGAGGATGAGTATACTCACTTAGCTGCTGAGGAGGTTAATGTGAGTTGGGGAATCCAGTTGAGAACAAACAGCCCTGTTTGCTAAGGTATAACAGTAAATTAAGTAGATTTAAAAGAGTGAAAATAGAAATTTGTTCTCTTCCATTTTTCTTATCCAGAAAGAGCTGCCTTCCTGTTCTTCATGTCAAACACACATACCACTACATGTTAGCAGATGGAATGACCTTTAAAATGGCTACTATAACATGCAACTCCCGCCACGTGACTGAACAATCATCTTTTAAATATAGTTGTTCCCTGCCCACCCAAGCTCTAACGCCAGGAAATTCCCAAAAACAAACATACTAGTCATTAAACGTGTTTTGTTGATAAAAAAAATCAGTCAACTGGCATTACAATTATCCACTGTAGAATCTCTATTACAACTATATTTAATATTACCATACGACACATTGGAAAATACATTTTAATTTTAATTGACTACAGAAGAAAAAACATCAAGCTGTCTCATGTATCTGAAGGTGACTTATAAGATCTTTTTCATTTCCAAACCTCATTAAGCAATTGGTACACTTATGAGGCAAGTCTGCTGAATGCCTGAAGTCCAAATGAGTTTTAAGGTCTTCAATCTGTCCTGTTGAATATTCACAATATTGACACAAATAAATCCCTTCAGATAAATGAGAATTTAAATGCTTGCAATATTCCAACATACCTGAAAAGCCTTTCCCACAGTCGTCACAAACATGGGGGAATATTTTGGTGTGTTCAATAGCTACATGTCTGTTGACATTCGTATGCAGCCTACTCCTAAAGCCACACACTTGGCATACAAAGAAGTTTTTGCATTTGTCAAAGCTAATTTTGTTTATGAGGCTGTACTGTCCACGCTCCTTGTTGCTATAGCTATCACTTAACTCTATTAATCTACATGCATGCTCATTTACCACATGGCTATGCAAGTCTTCTGGATCATTGGTTTCATGCTCACAAAACTGACACAGATACTGTTCATCACAGCTGTGTTCCTGGAAGTGTAGGTACAGCTCACTGCTCGAGGAGAACTGCACGTCACACTGCTCACACCAATAAAGATGGTCATTGAAATGAGTATCTGCTATGTGCTGACTGAGGTTCTCAAATATCACTGTTTTGTAGTCACAGTATTTACAGATGTAGGGATCTTCCTCATGTATTTTTACATGTTCAATCAGCAGAACTTTGCTGGAGAAACTCTCTTTACATACTCTGCAGACATTGGTATCTGTACATGTCTTATGCTTCAGGATCATATGCTGCTTTAAATCAGAGAAGTACTTGCTATTAAACTCGCACAGCTCACACTTGTATAGGCCACTACTGTTGGCTCTCAGCAAAGGCCACTTCTGCTGAGCAGTGATGTTCAAAGCCTGGTTCTTCTCTAAAAGTTTACAGCTTTCAACAGGCATTTCTTCAATGTCTTCAACTTCTAGCTTTTCAGGTGAAACAGTTTGCGTCTCTATATCATGAACTTCTACAGCATTAACTTCTGTAGTCGAAATTTCTATGGTTTGAATATCTATGGGTTTCTCCTCTTCAGTTGGACTGTCACCGAATATAGGAGACTCGCACATGTCTTTATAAATTCCATTATTAGCACTTTTCTCTACAAGAGAAAATAGAAGATACGAGCAACAGTTTTAAAAAATGCCAAAACTAAAAGTTGCAGATGGGTCGATATATTGCTTTTCATCACCTGTAGCAGTTCACAAAAGTAAAACGCTAATATTTTCCTCAAGCCACCGAAATCAAATTTCTTTTCAATAAGGAGACCAACTAAATGAAACACCCTTACACGTTTATATCAATCTATAATTTTTCTTCATGATCAACATTATCTATCATAGTTACATTAAAAGACACACACACTTCCCCACCTTCAAAGAAATTTTTTCAATACCCAAGCGTGCATGATTTCTGCAAATATACCTTTACAATTACCTTTCTTTTTTGGGTCTGTAAAGTGCAACCCCATGACATTCGACTGTGCCCCACTCCAATGAGATGTCCCGGCATGCACTGGGCTGCCATCATCATCAGTATCTAGGGTCTGTGCAGGAGCATTGAATCTACCTATGAGGATAAGGGAAGTCTTGTTTTCTTCTCAATATCCCAATGTTCTCTAAAAATTTCTTTGTAATAACCTCAGATATGATGGCACTGCGGTCACAATGTAACCCACCAAATTCTGCAATCAAAATACCCACCACTACAACATTATGGCCTTCATCTTCTATGCGCACAGGTAGCCAGACATGCAATGCTTTATCCTGATTCTGATGTAAGGCTGCTGAAATCAAGATAAAGCATGTTGTACTGGGACCTGGTAATCTCTGTAGGCTGCTTCCTCACATTCAGGAGAAGGGCAGCTACAATCAACTCTATGTCAATCCTGATCAAACTATACTCACATTATTTTTGTTTTTTGTCACGCGGATCAGTCCTTAGTGTCCAAAAATAATACCAGTGCACCCAGGGTTAATATTATCCAATAATGAAAATAGCATAGAGTCCTCTAGGTTTGAAAATTGAATCTTGATTTGCCAGCACAATTCAAAAAAGAAAACCAGACATTTAAACATTTTTAAAATTCCTGATGTTTAACCTGCGTTTACATTTCATGTTTGTTAATCTTAATAGAGTGGATGCTCACTCTTCTCCCTAGTAGGTAAAAACAGAACACCTGACTTCCAATAAAAGTGCAAAATTAATTGTCCTCTAATAGGGTAACTTTTGTCAGCTGGTAGAAACATTCTAAAACAGCTGGGTACCAAGAAAGTTGAACTTGTTATACATTAAAAAGTGAGTCTACTTCACATTAAAAATAGTTATCTCAACATTTGAGACTGTGCCATATACTGTAGTCTGCATAATCTGGATTGAGTTAAATACCATTAATACATGGGGGGAGGGATAGCTCAGTGGTTTGAGCATTGGCCTGCTAAACCCAGGGTTGTGAGTTCAATCCTTGAGGGGGCCACTTAGGAATCTGGGGCAAAATTGGTCCTGCTAGTGAAGGCAGGGGGCTGGACTCGATGACCCTTCGGGGTCCCTTCCAGCTCTATGAGATAGGTATATCTCCATTTATTATTACATAATTTTACTGAGGTTTTCCTGTATTGTGGTATAAACTGAATTGTTTGCTCTACACAACACAGCTTTCCACTAAATGTCTGATAATGGAGTTTCTAATTATTTATTCCAGAGTTCCATTGTTTTCTCTTTATATATGAAATATGTACAAAGACCTATGCTAGAGCTCTAGAAATCATTTATGACCAGATTAAAGTTGACCAACAGATTCAAAAGCTGCTAAGTTTCTCTCTCTGTAAACAAGTTTTAGCAGTGAATAGCGATAGCTGATTATGCTGAAAAATCTTTTACAATCCTTAGAGGAAATTTTAAATTTCTAAAGAGGCAGAACAAAAGTTATTCCATAAATGCTTCCAACTGCACAGTCCTTCCTATTCCAATACTTTAATTATAATGCTGGAGATTCATTGTTAATTTTATTGGAGAGAGAAAGGAAGTGTATCCTTACATTCACTCCATCCCATACTTCAAGGGTAACACTAAGCAGTGGGTCTTTAGAAGCCCAAATCAAATAGTTAAAAGGAAATTTCTGACAAAGTACCCTGTTCCATCTGACACCAATCTTTGTTCACATTATTCTGACACCATTCAACAAATATTTTAAATTGTGAAGTCCGATAGTTGTAAATACCAGGAACTGCCGGGCCTCCAATATTTCTATATTTTTATTAAAATGTTATACCTTATTGAGAAATAGAATTTCAAATAAAATTATTTAATAGCCTTCTGCCAGTCTTGGAGAGTGGAAAATTAAATGTACTTACACAGTAAAGTTGTTGTATTTTTTTGCATTATGTTGCTGCTTTCCTGGACAGAACTTTGATACACCTAGATAAATGTTTGTCAGAGAGGAGATTAATAATATAATAGGAAGGTAATCTTACCTCTGTTTTCAGAAATTTTTATTTCTGGCTGTTTCATAGAACAGACACTATAGCAGTGGTCAGAAAATATTCCATTGTTGTCTATATATTTGCTTACACCTGAAGAATCTAGACCGAAAAAGAAAAAAAGTGTTTAAACAACAAGTTGATATAGCAACACATACCTTTAAAATACACGCACGTTTACCTCAGTGGTAACATCTTTGTTTTTTAGACAGCATCCAAATTTAAAAGACCATGGATGGCCTGATACTAAAAATATTTAGCATTTATATAATGATTTACATCTTCAATGCACTGTACAGACATTAATGGTTTTCAAAAGCACTCAACATTAGTTTAACTCTGCTCCCACTGAAATCAACAGTAAAACTCCCTCTGACTTCAATGGGAACAGAGATAGACCAACACTTTTGATAATCTCCCCTAAACCTCAAAACACCTGTGTATGTTAGTAGTTTTGTCCCCATTTTACAGATGGGGAAACAGAAGTTAAGTAGCTTTCCCAAAGCCACAGAGGAAAGGGGGAACAGCAAATGATTAGAGAAACATTAACAATGGCTGGCTTAAATGGAACAGTTTTAAAATTGTTTAACAGTGGAGCACTCAAAGGGGACAGCGTATGTTCACATGAATGTGTTTGAATTTGCTTCTTAGTTTATGGGTCCTTCATAAATTCTTGCATTTTAGTTTTCCAGGAAACAAGAGGTTTATTTCAAGGAAAGTTACATTAACTTACACACTGAAGTGTCAACAGTTCAAGCTCTAGACTCACCTGAGTAACGTGAAGGATGTAAAGTCTTCCTTTTCCTCTTTTTAGGATGTTCATTCATTTTGCTTCAGCCTAAATCAATTAAAAATGACAAGATCCAAGAACTGGTTACACCTATTTTTTGCTGGTTTGCAATCATGGATCAGCGCTTAAAGATTAATTATTAATCTCAGTACACCAGCAAAGCACAGAAATAGACTCCCCTAAAAAGTAAATTCCTCACCACAAAAATGAAACTAACGTCCAATTCTGTGACACTAATCTGCAAGATAAAACCTCATGTTCTGTCCCTATTTTTTTTTTTTTTTGGTTTAAGTTGAATGAGCATGGAGACTGAACTACCCTCTCATTGTAGAGGTGGATGCATCCAATCAAGGCACAGACACACCAGTACGGCAGAGTGAAGAAGCTTGTACTGCAGCTTCCCAAGCTATACCTGGCTATGAGATCAGAGCAGAGTTTACCATTTTGTGGGTTCAGACACCCAGGTATGACCAGAGGGCTTGGCTTCAGTGAGGCTCCATATGGGTACTGACATCTACCCATATGGAGCTACCAAAAGGGTCAGGGCCATAGTTTTCTTTTTAGATATATTCACTGGTACTCTTACATGGTGTTGCCTTCTGTAAGTGGCAGTCATGTATATCAACCAAGGGTGACTACATTATACTTAATGGGTTTCAAAAGTGCCTAAGTGACTTAGACCACATCTACACTAGTGAGATTACAGTGGCACAGCTGTACTGATGCAGCTGCGCCACTCCAAGATCGCTCATGTAGCCTCTCTCTGCCAATGGGAGAGAGTTCTCTGGTCAACATAATAAAACCACCTCCACGAGCAGCAGTAGCTATGTTGGTGGGAGAAGCTCTCCTGCCGACATAGCGCTGTCCACACTGGCGCTTCTGTTGGTGTAATTTATGTCACTCAGAAGTGTGTTTTTTCACACATCCCTGAGCGACATAAGATATACCGACAAGAGTAGTAGTGTAGACAAGCCCGAAGCACTAGTCCCATTGACTTGTGCTTCTTAACGACACAGGCATTTTTGAAAACCCCAATGTCTCTTAAGTTACCATTTTCTGCATCCCGCCATCCCGAATAGTTTTCTAATATTGTGATGGAAACAACTGCTAAGCACACACAAACACTACACTCTGGTTTCATACCTCATTCCTTGGGATAGAAGAGTAATGGAGTTCACCCCATAAGGAGGGACGATCAGCACTTTGAGTCACTGTCAAGTGGTCGACATGACACAGGAAGTGGCATTTCTAGAGCCAAATCCTGCCATCTTTTGTTGGAGATTACCCCTGAAGTGGGCTTTTTGGGGGAGACTCTGGAGGACTTCTCCCCAAAATGCATAAAATGTTTACATGTTGAAAATACTAGAAAGAGCCCTGGCCACCCAACTTACTAGAGGTAATCTTCAATATCAGCAAGAGGACTAATAGCTAAGAAATTGATTGCTATACAACATCCAAAAGTGGAGAAAGTATCTGCAAGAGAAAAATGTAAGTTATGCAGCTGTAACATTTTAAAATCCTGTAAGCACTGAGTGCAAAATATCAGCGTAAGAAGTATCACAAATACCGACAAAGGCTTCTGGGGAAATCAGAGATCAATTAGAAAGCACTATAAAAAGTTGGGAGTCATACAAGATGTGTTTATCAAAGGAACTTATTTCAACTTCTGCAGAAACTTGTTGCCTTTTGCTGCCCCTTATTAGCCAACAACAGACAAACAGGTGGAGATGATTCTAGAAATAGCTGTGACGTATTGGCCATCAATAAAACACAGCCTCCTTTGAGGTAAAATCTCAGAATACATCATATTCTGGCTCTTCCTCAGCTTCTACATACATATACAGGGCCTGACTCAAAATAAAAAATTTTCCCTTCCAAGCAGTGACATTAACTGTGACCTCACTAGTCAGGAGGAAGAGGAGATCACATAGAAGTGGATTATTAGAACAGGTTAAGGGGGAAAGAAACAGCTCCTCATATTCTGCCTCAAAAAGTTGGGATCACTAGAGCTAACAGCTCCAGATGTAAATGGCAGGGGACAGGTAGGATATTTTTAATGCAAACCCACTTCGTGTCAAACGCCATTCTGCTGGCCTGACACAGCCAGCGTCTGTGGGCCTCCAAGGGCCTATTTCCGCAGGTTTTGGGGGGAAGGTGGCTGGAGAGGGGAGGTCAAGGCTTTTTGGGGGGTGTTGGGAGTCTAAGCCTTAACTGGCTTTGTGAAGTTGTTACTTAAGGAGAGGTTTTCTTTGACATGATTGTACCGACACGCAGAGAGCTTTGCAAGGAGCCTTTCCCCAGAGCTAACCCAGGAGCTGCCCGCCAGCCGGTGAACACGCACCAGACACAGCCCCCCAGCGAGTGGGGATTTTTGGAGGGAGGTGGGACAATGGAAGGGGGGGGGAAGCTTGCCAAGGGGCTGTCACACGGCAAACCCCGGCCAACTCCCGAGGCCGGGAGGCTGCGAACGGGACCTGAAAGTCACCAAAGCCGGAGGCTCCCCCTTTCCCAAGTCTCCCTCCAGGGAAGCCATGGCCCCAGCCTGGGCCTCCGGGGATGGAAGGCGCGCTGCCCTGTGCGGTTGAGCGGGACTTTTCGAGCAAACGCGGCCTGGCGCCCCGGGGGCCGGGAACGGGGGCCCATGGGGAGGGCGATGGGGTAGCGGGGGCGGGCAGGGCGGCGTTGGGGCCAGAAGCTGAGAAGAGGGGCTGGAAGCGGGGAGCCCAGGCGGGGCGGAGGAGTCCGCGGTTAGTCGGGCCGGGCCCAGGCCGGCAGCCCCGTGCTCACCTTCTGCTCCGCGCCCTGCTGTAGGCCCCAGCCGCCGCCGGAACCGACAGTGGCCGCGGGGGAAGGGGCGGAGCAAGGCCGGGCCCAGCCGCAGCCACCCTGTAGGCGAGCCCCCTGCGCCCCCTGCCGGCACCGCCGCCTTATCGCACCCGGCGGAAGGAAAGACGCGCAGGCTGCTGTGGTATCCGCCCCCCAGGCAACCACCAGCCCCATCGCCATCCCTGCCGGGGCCACAGCCCTATAGCTATACCGCTCCCAGCCACTCCCCTCTCCCCGGGGCCCTAGCCCCATTGCCATGGCGGTACCTCCCCGGGGACCCGGCCCCATAGCATACCCTCACTGGGGACCCAGTGCAGACATAGAGCCATACCACCCCTCACAGAGTACCCACCCTCCAGGAGAACCACCCCCACAACCATGCCCCTAACCCCAGGTAACTACCCCCCCGCCCCGAGAACCACATTCTCCAGGTAAACTGAAGGAACCCCCTGCCCATAGCCATATCATCATCCCCTCAACCCAACCCCACCCCATATCCATAGAAATCTCCTTGAGGGGGAACAACCCAAGAAGGAAATTAAGGGAGCCCTTTCCCCATAGCACTCTTACACATGGACTCCTCACGAGAACTAAGGGATCCCACCCTCATCTGAACACCACCCAAGGGAGCTGTTCCCCCACATAGCCCTTACAGCTGGACCCTCTGGTTGAGGAACCCAACCAAACTCCCATCCCCAGCCTGGTATCCCATGGATTTACTTTTCCCACTGAGGCTGCATTTTATTTTCTCTTCTTTTTAAATTCTCATCCTATTAATTTTTGATCTTAAAAAAAAATCTTCCCCCAAACTGATTGCTGCTTCTTAAAGGTGCTGTTACAGGTGGTGGTGTGAGTCACATACTCTTCCATCTGGTTCAATGCTGAGCCAAGGCCTCAGCACACCATTGGGGGGCACTAAACTGCTAGAGGTGCCTCCTTTCATTTCACAGAATAGTATATTTATGTGTGTTCATTTGTATGGATGTGTCTTATATTTTTATGTGCCAGGGTTAAGGAAAGGATTGTTACTTTAAGCAGCAGTGTCCCCACTGGACTGTTACTAGCACTAGAATGTTGCTATGGGAGCTCACNTTCCATCTGGTTCAATGCTGAGCCAAGGCCTCAGCACACCATTGGGGGGCACTAAACTGCTAGAGGTGCCTCCTTTCATTTCACAGAATAGTATATTTATGTGTGTTCATTTGTATGGATGTGTCTTATATTTTTATGTGCCAGGGTTAAGGAAAGGATTGTTACTTTAAGCAGCAGTGTCCCCACTGGCCTGGTTACTAGCACTAGAATGTTGCTATGGGAGCTCACCTAGAACCAAACCCAGGTTTGTTGGGGTGGGATTCCATGGTAGCAAGTCTTGTGCAGTCTGAGGGATACCTTGAAAACAATGGCTATGTAATAATGATGTTGAGAGAGTCACTGTCAAGAAGCCAACATGTAGATATTAAAGACGTTAACAGTGCTATGAGAGAATATTTATGTCTTATCCTAATTCTCATTTCGCATTGATTTTACACCTATGTCATGTCTTCTCTTTCCTTCTGTAAATCTGCAAGTGTTGTCTATTCTTTCGGCCTATTCCTGTGTCAAGTGCAGTCAGTGTCAAAAATCTCATTTACTTCAATAGTGCAAGTAAAGTATGTATATTGTGTGTGTTTGCAGTTTGCTTTTAAGTACTAATTTAAGTGTATACTACAATGTTAATTCAGAGATCTGGATGGGATTCTTACATTCACGTTTGATGAATAAACCAGAATGTGTGTTTATACATTCATAATCTAATCAATCTATTTTGGATATTTTTGATGCTCCTGTTTTCATAGTATCAATGTCGGCTACTGACTGTAGAGAAAATCTGTCATTCAAGAGCACATGAAATGAGAGCAGGAGATGGAGAAACAAACAGTTGAAACTAGCCAAGAAATATTTCTCAGTGGCAGAAAATTGAGGAGAAAACATTTGTCCCAGTCAAACCATTGGATTATCTGAGGGTTTGTTCCGGGACAATCTGTTTGACATTCACATTGTGTTATTCCTACATTCTCTCCTGGTGATGAGAGACAGGTTCCTGCTTACACACCCATTCCCAGCATATCCCCTTTGAACACAGACAGCAGCTGCCTATTATGAAATGCTAATCAACATCAATGACGTTGTTTGTATGTGATGGTATAAAAGTGTAGCAAAAATTAATCAAGATGGATTTCAGACTACACATACCCATTTTTTAATGCTATCCATTTCTGATTTGGTAGCAAGATGGAGGCCAGATATTGTGAGGCTGTACTGGAGTCTCTTTCCTTTCTCCAAAAGTATTTTCCTTGTTTTCTTTTTCCTGTTCTTTCAGATATCACATTGGCAGGACTGTGTGTCAAGGTGGATCCTTCAGTTCCTTTTTGTAGAGTGGGCCTATTTCTTTTTTTTAATCCAAAGGGTGTAACTGATTTTTTGGTCAGGGAAAGGTTTCACATTATCTACCTTTGCCTATTTATTGATCTGAAAAAGGCTTTTGGGAACAAGCCAGTGTAAGGCTATGAAGGAGAATGAGGATGTGTAACTTCAACCTCACTGGAGGAGTGAGTCAGGTGGGTGTGTATTGTGACACAAAAGGGTCCACATGGCTAGCAACAAGTAATCGAGAGTCAGAGGTGGGAGGACATGGAGAAATGGAGAGAGGAGAAGGGAGCCAGAAGAAAGCAGAACAGGAGGGAAGAGCCCGAGTGGACATTATGGAGATGAATGGAGGAACTCAGGAGAGGTGTATGGAGCAAGAAGGGGGAGCTTGGGAGGAGATCATGCAGCAGGCTGGGGGAACCCGAGAGCAGATCATGGAGCTGGATGGAAGACTCCAGGAGGAAATCACAGAGCAGGCTATGGGAGCTCAAGGGAAGATCATGGAGCTGGATGGAAGAGCCTGGGAGGAAGTCACAGAGCAGGCTGGGGGAACCCGAGGGAAGATCATGGAGTTGGGTGGAAGAGCCCAGGCAGAGGTCATGGAGCAGGCTGGGGGAGCCCAAGAGAAGATCATGGAGCTGGATGGAAGAGCCCAGGAAGTGGTCACAGAGCAGACTGTGGGGGCCCAAGGGAAGATCATGGAGTTGGATGGAAGAGCCTGGGTGGAGGTCATGGAGCAGGCTGGAGGAGACAAAGGGAAGATGATGGAGCTGGATGGAGGAGCCCAGGTGGAAGTTACAGAGTTGGATGGAGGAGCCCAGGCAGAGGTCACGGAGCAGGCTCGGGAAGGCCAGGAAGTGGGCATGAAGCTGGTGAAGGACCTTTTGGCAGTGGTTACCACTTCTGCTCTTCCCCAAGATGAGAAGACAGAATTGGAGTTTGTGACCCTGCAGTTTATGATGGGGGGTAATGTACACCTGGTCGGGGAATTGCAGAGCCAACACACAGTGGAAGAGTTCCAACAGGAAGTGTTTGCTAGGTTCCCCATACCAGCATTCCATGTGACTAGCACAGTGGCCTGTAATCAAGCGACCAGCCGCAGGGCTGAGAGAGGCCTCTCACTCCATGAACTTGGCTGCTCCGGGCAACAGGACAGAATCTACTCACAGCTTATCTTTTTCCTGTGCAGAGCTTCCTCCTTGACACACTGGGTGGGGCTAGACCGATTGCTGGAGATGCTACAACAGCTGAAGCGCTGTATCTACTATATCCCAGTGGCCCTGGTTGGGGTGATTGTGCAAGCAGACCCAGAGCTGGATCTGGAGCAGGAGGTGAAGGCACTGCGGTGGCTGAAGTGCCTGCTGGACGGAGTCTTCTGTTGTGATTTGTTGCCAGGCCATGAGGGGACAGAGCAAGAGGTGCAGGTTCAGGTGGCTGTCTACCAGTCAGGTTGGCCTCAGCGGGCTCTAGAGGTTAAGAGAGCAGCCTGCCAGGCAATACAAGCGGCCCTGAAGTTCTGAACAGGCAACATGTGAGGTGCATCAGGATTACAATGGGTAAGTCTAAGCATGGAGCACATAAGCGACATGGGTCACAAGAGCTACATATGGGAGTTGGCTGAAGAGAAGAGTTGGGTGCAGGAGGCATGGGAACAGAACAGAGATTGAAGAATAGAAATATGGCATTCTGGGTCTGGGGAAGTGGCACATAGTTACAATACACAGGAGTTGGAATTGGGGAAAAAGACATGGGAATTGGGGAGTGGACAGTGTTGCTGCACGTGGACAAGGCAGGCTCTGCAGGAGATGGAGCATGAATGCTTGTGACATTCTCACTCCATGCTCCTTTCATCCAAGAGCTGGGTAGGGGGAATGGGAAACACTGATTGCACTTGGCATTGGGCCCAAAATGAAATGGAAGCCAGGCAAAGGTTGTTTTGAATATTTTGAGAGGAAACTTGAAATTAATGCTTTAATGTTAATAGAGCTCCCCGCTTCAGTGTACCCCCTCCCCCAAATAAATAAACTATCCTGCCAGTTCGATCACAAAGCATACAATGGCTTCACTGCATTATATTTTTCATATTTTAGTCTACTGAGAGGATAAATGTATGTTATTATTTATAACCAGAGTACTTCAGGATGGCTTCCATATCTAACGTCATGTCTTTTGTGGGTAAAATGTAATTTATCAGCTGAACATTTCACTTTACCATCTTCTGTAGCTTGGCTCATATATTTTCACACCTTTCAGAAAAAGCATAGAAAAGACCCAGCAAATTCAGACAGTTCATCCTGTTTTTTGCAGCTTTGAGGCTTATGACCCAATTGTGGTTTGCCTGTGTCAGGAGCTGATCTCTATTCTAAATAGGCTCTGGTTTAGCTCTTTTAAAACAGTGAAAACTTTACATATATCAATAGGTGTGTCTAATGTGAAATTCAGTTTCATGGCAATGCATTGAACAGTACAATGTTTGCTCAACTAGCAGAAAGGCCATGCTATTTGCATGGGTGTAATTTGTAAAGTCATGTGTGACTGACTGCTGCAAGAAAATATTAAACAGAGAAGGAATATAAATCCAAAACATGCACATTGCAGTTTGATAATATATGCTCATGTGACAACTTTGGCTTATACCACCTAACTCAAACATACCCATCTCCTTCCCATTGGTAAAATTACTTAGGATGTTTATCCATGTTTTCATACAATTTTGAACCACACGTTTCATTACTGTTGAAAGCATGTAGCGGTTTTCATTGTGTGTCAGACAAATGGTTGCTAACTTGAGTGCCATATTGATTTGAATATGAAACTTATTACTAAGGTATGTTTCACCAATCTTGGTATACTACTTTACCAATACCATACGCATTGCTGAAGTATGTGTTCACTATAGTCTGGCTTTGGACTTTTAAACTCCCTTTATTCATCTGTGAATGTGAGGGAGATAATTTCAGGTTGAAAAGTCAACCTTTAATACACACATCTCCTTAGCTGCTCAGAGGGAGATTCCAGTTACCCTCATCTCACCCCTAACAGAGGAAATGGAAGGCAGTTCCCCATGTACTGTCTCAACCTAGCAGCAACACTTCTCTGCCTCCTGCTGCCCTGAGCTTTCTCGGTCTGGGACCAGCCACACCATTTCCCCGACTCCTCCTTCCCACTGCTCTGGGACTCTTTCTCTGCACTAGGGCCATCTGTGAAGTCAGCCCACAGGCTCTCACGCATAGCTTCCCCATGTGCACAGCCCTGAAAATCACAAGATTGGAGGAAAAAGAATGAGGAGTACTTGTGATGGCCTAGAGACTAACAAATTTATTTGGGCATAAGCTTTCGTGAGCTAAAACCCACTTCATCGGGTGGAGGAGTTGCTCTTATCATGACAGCTTCTCCTTCATGTGCCAAAATCCTGCAGGAGGACTTGCAATCAATTCATGAAAGTTTAGCAGGGGGAGCTGCCATCCAATACCCCCATCACTGTGTTTTGCACCCCACCCACCCCCAGCCTTCCTCTGGCTCTCACACCCCCTTGCAACTCTAAAGCTGCCTCTTGCTCCACCCACAGCCCTGCTCCCCCTCACTCACCCCATTCACAGTGGCTCTGCTAGTCCTCTCAGTCCATGGGTCCTGTCTAGCCCCTTGAACCATAGAGTCATGGTTAGTTTGCCTGTGGACATGGCTTCCATTCAAACAGTGGGAGGTGGTAGCCAATTTTATTAAGGGCAGCCTGGCTTTCACCTGCACACAGACTGTAGGGAAATGGTGGCCATCTTGCAGACTTCAGGCCCACTGACATTAATAGGAAATGGTGGCCATTTTGATTAAGGGAAAATTTACAAGTTTAAAAATGGCTGATTGATCCTGGTGATATTCTAAACAAAAAGAGCTATCAGCCAGGCTTTCTGTGGTTTCCCTTGCTGCACACTGACACAAACAGATATTCTAGGCTTCCAAGTGGTAATCCTGAAATCTTATTATATAGATACTAAGGTTAGATTGCAACCAGTCTAAAAATTGCTACAAGGACTGCTTATCCATGCCAGGGAGAGGAGCAGTAGCTGCCCTGCTGTTAGCAAAACGGGCCCAATTTCAGTTGAGTCCGATAAGATTAACTCAAAATTAATTATGATTAATCAGTTTTAATCGCATTGTTAAACAATAGAATACCACTTGAAATTTATTAAATATTTTTGGATGTTTTTCTACATTTTCAAATATATTGATTTCAATTACAACACAGAATACAAAGTGTACACTGCTCATTTTATATTTTGTTACAAATATTTGTACTGTAAAAATGAAGCAAAACAGTATTTTTCATACAGCTACTGTAGTTCAATCTTTATCGTGAAAGTGCAACTTACAAATGTAGGATTTTTTTGGTTACATAACCGCACTCAAAAACAAAACAATGCAAAACTTCAGAGCCTAGAAGTCCACTCAGTCCTACTTCTCGTTCAGCCAATCGCTAAGACAAACAAGTTTGTTTACGTTTACCGGAGATAATGCTGCCCACTTCTTATTTACATCACCAGAAAGTGAGAACAGGCATTTGCATGGGACTTTTGTAGCCGGCATTGCAAGGTATTTATGTGCAAGATATGCTAAACATTCGAATGCCCCTTCATGCGTCGACCACCATTCCAGAGGACGTTTCCATGCTGATGATGCTCATTAAAAAAATAATCCATTAATTAAATTTGTGACTGAATTCCTTGGGGGAGAATTGTAGGTCTCTGGCTCTACTTTACCCGCATTCTGCCATATATTTCATGTTATAGCAGTCTCAGATGATGACTCAGCACACGTTCATTTTAAGAACACTTTCGCTGCAGATTTGACAAAACGCAAAGAAGGTACCAATATGAGATTTCTAAAGATAGCTACAGCACTTGATCCAAGGTTTAAGAATCTGAAGTGCCTTCCAAAATCTGAGAGGGATGAGGTGTGGAGCATGCTTTCAGAAATCTTAAAAGAGTGACACTCCAATGCGGAAACTACAGAACCCGAACCACGAAAAAAGAAAATCAACCTTCTGCTGGTGGCATCTGACTCAGATGATAAAAATGAACATGCGTCGGTCCACACTGCTTTGGATTGTTATAGAGCAGAACCCATCATCAGCATGGACGCATGTCCTCTGGAATGGTGGTTGAAGCATGAAGGGATATATGAATCTTTAGTGCATCTGGCATGTAAATATCTTGCAACGCCAGCTACAAAAGTGCCATGAGACATCTGTTCTCACTTTCAGGTGATATTGTGAACAAGAAGGGGGCAGCATTATTGCCTGCAAATGTAAACAAACTTGTTTGTCTGAGCGATTGGCTGAACAAGAAATAGGCCTGAGTGGATTTGTAGGCTCTAAAGTTTTACATTATTTTATTTTTGATTGCAGTTATTTTTTTGTACATAATTCTACATTTGTAAGTTCAACTTTCACGATAAAGAGATTGCACTACAGTACTTGTACTAGGTGAATTGAAAAATAATTTTTTTTTTAGTGTAAATATTTGTAATAAAAATAAAGTGATCACTGTACCCCCCCAGAACACTGCTTTACCGTGTTATATCCGAATTCGTGTTATATCGGGTCGCGTTATCTCGGGGTAGAGGTGTATTTCTGCTAAGTGCTGTACAAATACATAGGAAGAGCCATTCCCTGCTCTGAGAGCTTACAGTCTAACTAGATGAGACAGACAAAGGTGGGAGGGGAAAACAGGCACTCAGAGGTGAAGTGATTTACCCACAATCATACAAAAGGTCAGAAGCAGAACCAGGAATAGAACTTAGGTTTGAGCCCCCGTCTAGTGTTCTACCCATAGACACATGCTGTCTTGGTGCTCCCCCCTCTAGTTTACCCTTTAGAATAGTTCTTGTTTCTCAATAATTAAATGTTAGTGGTGGTCCTTCAGCACCAATACCCTAAATATAGAAGTATATGTGTTTCCCCCCCGGCTAGGCACTTGGGGAAGCTGTGTGAGAGCCTGGGGGGTGGGGCTGAGAACATAGACTTTCCCTGCCACTGAGCCCTGACTTCATCTCTGGCCCTAGTGCAGAGAGAGGGTCCTGGAGCAGTGGGTGCGGAGTGTCAGGGAAACTAATGCTGCTGTGTGTCAGGAAGAGAAAGCTGGGGACAAGAGGAGGTGGAGAAATGTTGCTCCTGGGTCAAAACAGTGATAGGAGAACTACCTTCTATTTCCTATCTTAGGGGGGTGATGTAAGGGGGATGGATGGACAGACTCTCTCATTTTGTGTTTGAGCATACAAGGAGAACCATATTGTTAAATTCGTGCTGTTATCTATGTTGTTGATGAACAACAAAGTTTGGGCCTAATAAAGCTGAAAACTGTTAGGGTGAAATCCTGGTCCTATTGAAATCCATGGGAAAACTCCCAGCTTGCTAAGATCAACAAAGACTTTCACCAAGTTTCTGATATGGTTTTTACAAAAAACAAACAAACAAAAAAACCCACCAGAGCAAACAGTCCACCCAGGACATGTCTGTTTCTCGTTTTAAAAAAAGTTTAAACTTTGATTGTGTACTGTGCTAATAAAACACTTTGGGAACAAAGCAGCTATTACCGTAGTTAATGATCTAGGCCAGAGCGCGGGCAAACTTTTTGGCCTGAGGGCTGCATTGGGTTTCGTAAATTGTATGGAGGGCCGGTTAGGGGAGGGGGTTGTGGCCCGGCCCCCAACTCCTATCTGCACCATCCAACCCCCGTTCCCTGACAGCCCCCCCAGGAACCCTGCCCCATCTACACAACCCCGCTCCCTGTCCCGACTGCCCCCGGAACCCCCACCCCTGACTGCCCCCCGCTGCCCCATCCAACCCCTCCTCTCATCCCTGATGGCCCTCTGCCCCATCCAACCACCCCTTCTCCCTGTCCCCTGACTGCCCCTGGAACCCCTGCCCCTGACTGTCCCCCGTCACCCCATCCAACCCCCCTCCTTCCTGACTGCCCCCTCCGGGACCCCTGCCCCCATTCAACCCCCTATTCTCCCCCAACCACCCCGACCCCTATCCACACTCCCGTCCCCTGACCACCACCCCAAACTCCCCTGCCCTCTATCCAACCCCCCCTGCTCCGTGCCCCCTTACCGCGCTGCCTGGAGTACTGGTGGCTGGCGGCGCTACAGCTGCACCGCCCAGAGCCGGACCACGCCGCTGCCACCACACAGCACAGAGACCAGGTCAGGTCGGGCTCTGCAGCTGCGCTGCCCCAGGAGCTCACAGCCCGGCCGCCCAGAGCATTGCGCTGGTGGCGGAGCGAGCAAGCTGAGGCTGCGGGGGAGGGTGGACAGCAGGAGAGGGGCCGGGAGCTAGCCTCCAGGCCAGGAGCTCGGGGGCAGGGCAGGATGGTCCCGTGGGCCAGATGTGGCCCATGGGCCATAGTTTGCCCACCTCTGATCTAGGCACTTTTATCTGCCATTTACCAGGGTATAATTTAGAACTCAATTATTTCAGGTGCTCTGCACCCTCTGTGAGTTGCTAAGGGCCATCGCCTCCCATTAGGTTGATAATGGAAATTCAAGGTGCTCAACACATCTCAGGATTAGCCCTCCAAAATGGGCCTGAATCAGCCCCACCTAGGGTGAAATCCTAGCCCTATTTAAGTAAAGGGGAGTTTTGCTATTGCTTTCATTTTTAACTTTAGAATTTTGAAGCAAATTGTGTAGCTCTTTCTGGATTAAGTCTGATTCATTACAGTTTTGTTATAAACTTGTTACTTTTATTAACTTGTAGATATCTCCTTTAAGATGCTGTCTCTTTTCTTTACAGCTCCTGTATTACGACTGAAGATCTCAATTATCAATGGAAAAATCAATTCCGATTTTGTCCCAGTTATCTGTGTGCTTCTTTTAATTTTGAAAATAGTTATTGCTTAATATTTGTTGCAAAACAAAACCACTTTAGATATCAGCATTGTGACATCACAAATATCTAAGAGCTGCAGTGTGCTATAGCAATATATGGAGAGCTGGATGGCTCAATGTACGGATAATGGCTATAGAATGTTATGTTTTGAATTATAGCTACTAAGCAGTGACATTTGGAAGATTTCCAAGTACCATAGCTTTCTCCTGGCCTGTACATTGTGGAATGAGCCCAGTTTGCAATATTTATGTCTTAGATGCGTTTTTTTCACCACAGCACTATCCCTTTATTTGTTGGACTTGCCTTTGCAACTGAAATGGATTGTAGGCTCATATGATCATTTTCACCGCTTTAGGATACAGTCCCCATGTTTCAAGAAAGCTTTATTCCATTCTTGTCTGCTTGATTTTTATACACAGAAATTTCCTGAGATGATGAAAATACCAAGAGCATAAATGAATGGAATATTTTCTTTTTTGGTTCAATTTTTATTGGGAATCCTCTAATAAGAGCAGCCATACTGGTCAGACCAATGGTCCATATAGCCCAGTATCCTTTCAACAAGCTGCTTCATAGGGAATTAAAAGAAGAGGGCAATTATAGAGTAATCCATCCCCCGTCATTCACTCCCAGCTTCAGGCAGTTAGAGGCTAGGAATGCCCAGAGCATAGGGTTGCATCCCTGTCCATCTTGGCTAATAGCCATTGATGGACCTCTCTATCCATCCTCTGTATTACACTGGGGAAGTAGCTGGGACTTACCCTTCTAGGTCTCTATTGAGGGTTAGAGAACATATTAGATGGTACTGCTTAACTACTCCACAGAGTTTACAGGTTCTTGACTAAATTATGAATGCCTGAGTAATCATTTAATGTATGCACACCTGATTTGGGCTGGATTCAGCTGCCATTGAAATCAATGGAAAGACTCCATAGGGACTGGAGCAGACACTTAGCAAGAATGTGAGTTATGACAGAGATTATAAAACTGGAGAAAACTATATAGAGAAATCCTTAAAAAAAAGGTAATCAGCTTTTTCTCAGAGTATTAACATACTTCTTGTCTGCACAGGTTAGTTACCAGACCCAACTGGAGTGTCTTTGACCCTTTAAATTGCTGGTTGGGTAAGCAAAACTAGATGCCACTAATTTATATGCATCAATGACGGAGCAGCTAAAGCTTCCTTTACTCTTTGGTATAAAACCAAATCACTGACAATTTTGGCCTATTTAGCCCAGGTCAAAAAGCACATTTATAAATTATTCACAAGCCACTTAGTCTTAGGTGGGTGGAAGAGAGACTAGTAGGTAATTTACAAGGAGACAAAAATTCCAGCTATCCAGTGGTAACAATAACCTGAGCATCTGAGGGTGCAAAAAAGATGAGGGTCATGCATCTATCCAATCAGTCTGAAAGAATGAGTCTTCCTTTGTTTGTACCCTTGCGTGAACTACATTGCCCTGGCAAGCTTTGCTTCATTTGTGTGCACAACAGAAATTACCAGAAAATTAATATAAAGTGTGATCAAATAATAGTTCCATTTCTAAATGTTTTATAAAGGGTAATAAATAGTTAATAGATGCTATAGACATGTATGTGTACATCTGTGGAAAGTGTTATAGATGGTTATAAAATAACCTGTGACAGATACTGCAACTGCATACAATATTTTTGGGGACTATATTGTATTAAGTTTATGTATCATTGTGTGTCTAGGATGGTATGCAACTCCCGGGGGGGGAGGGGGGGGAGGGGTGGGAATCATAGCTCCTCCAGGAGTTAAGAACAGTGGGGGCTGTTAGACTAATAATGATTAACCCTTTACTAAAATATGAATCATTTACTAACAATTTATAAATGGAACCTTACTATGAAGTATGACCACTATTTGTATTCCAATAGTCCCTAGGGGTGCTAACCAAAATGGGTATCGTTGTGCCAGGCATTGTGAGGTTAAAGTATTTTATGGATTTCTGTTTTAAAGCTTTAGCTTGCTTCTCATGAGCAGAAGCTACAGCTGACGAAGGACAACCTCTCTCTTATGGAAGATGTTAGCCTATTGGGTGGTCACTGAATATCCAATGGCACTTTTCACAAGAGACAGGATGTTAACTACAGGATCCCGGCCAAATCCTTATTCTTATAAGTGCATTTAACTATCTACATTCCAGCAACTGAATAGGATATTCTGCACCTCTTCTTCTCAAATATCATGCATAGTCACGCTAGGGTGAGAAATAGCTGCCTAGTTTCAACCCACAGGTGGCTGTATATGTATTTAAGTGTTCCATATTTTAGCCACATGATAGGATAAGTAATTTATCTATTTTAAAAGTTGCATAATTTATGCATTTGGCTGAGCTCTTCAAAGACACCCAGGGGATTTGGACACACTGGTCCTATTAATTTTAATAGGAATTGAATAGCCAAATCCCTTATGCACCTTTGAAAAAAATCTCATTAACTCAAGGCAGCTATCTCCCCCTGCAAGGCCACAAAAGGGTCCTGGCCAATGGAACTGTTTTCCACTCAGGGGAGGCACCAGCGAAGGAAGCAGGTTCCTGGCGTGGCCAATAGAAAGGGGTGGCACTCCATACGTTACTAGGGCAGCACATCCCGGTCTGCGGCGGCAATTCGGCGGCGGGTCCTTCGGGTCCCTCTCCTTCTTCGGCAGCACTTCGGCGGCAACTCAATCACTCCACTTGTAGTCCTCGGCGGCACTTCGGTGGTAGGTCAATCGGCTTTTTTTTTTTCCCGCCGCTTGGGGCGGCAAAAAATCTGGAGCCGGCCCTGTTTCCACTGGGCATGACAAGAGCTGTAAATGGAGGGGGACACATTCTCTATAGAGCTCAGTTCTACCTGAGCTCTGAGCAACAAGACAAAAAGTTGAAGCTAGGCTGAGAGCATCATGTGATAAAGAAAACAGTAATACTGCTAAAGCTATTCTGGGACTTCCCCAGCCCTCCCTTCATGCCTAGCTTCCTGCTGTAGGTTAAAGAAAATAATACATAATCTCACATCTTTGTCCTCTTATTTTTCTTTACAAGAGGTTTTAAACAAATCAAACAGCAAATTGTATATCCAGATGGGTCAGTGGGTTCACCACTTGTTAAGGTCTGTGACCTGGAGTAGGGTCTTGTCCAGTTGTTTCACTTAGATTATCAAATTCCTCAAGGTCTAGATTACCATTTAATAGGTGTAACATCTTAACAGGAATATCTCCCTTCACGAAGATGATCCATGATGTGAGCACTTTGTTACTAGGGTCATGCAGCAACTCAAAGAAGCATAGAGATAGAAAACAAGTAGCATTGTCAGCTTTGTACAGAATCCCTTGATGAGCCTGAACCTTGTTATAGGTTAGGCTGTGATCTCCCCTCAGCCCTCTTTCCACCCCCCTTTTAAAAAAATCCTTTTAATAGATCTCCCTTTGAAATATAAAACAGCTGCTATCACCGCAAAGAAAAGGCTTACTTTTAAAAAAATGAAACTCTACCTTTACAAGAGTCATCAGTAGGACTGGAGCCGAAGGAGCCTTTCTGATGTTCTTACTTCATCAGTGAATAACTTCTCAAATTTGCTTTTCCTGTTCTCACAATTGGTCTTGCAGACATCACCAAGACCTTTCAAATAAGCCTCACTTGATGTTGCTAGGACATGCCTTCTTTTGTGGTAGTTGTAGCAAAGCATTAGGAGAATTTTCAGAACATAATCAACGCCTAAACATCTAAAGCCCTCTCAGAAACGGTTTGGTTGAAACGCCTCAAATTTGGGCAAACATCTGTCCTGTTGTTACAGACAACACATATAGTTGAAGTACAAGTGACCTATTTTGAGGATAAAAATCAGACATAAATGGGAATCAAGTCTGAACTTTAACTATGGAGCGGCTATTGTGCTTGGATTTAGGAACAGGCAATGTAATTCTTATTTCTAAGAATTTTTTTTTTTTTTTTGGATGAACAGGTGTACACATTTTCTCTGTAGCTCCTTTCTTCTTACTGTTTGGAATGCGTCAGAGACGAAAGCTTATGCTCAAATAAATTTGTTAGTCTCTAACGTGCCACAAGTACTCCTGTTCTTTTTACAAAATGTGCTCTAATCAGCAGAAATTCCTTCAATTCTACAGCACTAACTCCTCCATGAATATGCATGTTTCAGAATACAAAACTGTACCAACCATATTATTTTAAATTTACTTTTTAGTATATACATTAACACTCAAAAATGTGATGAAAAACAAATACACATCATGATGAGATACAGACTGCAAAGTTAAATAAAAAGTGGACTTTTTACAGTTTCAGATGAACAAACTACAATAAGTGCATAGGCCAAACATTTCTTGCTATTTGAGTAGCACAGCAAAAAGGAAAAAAAAAATGAACGTTTTAAAATGATACTGCAAGACTATATTCTCAATACAACAACACATGCATCTTGCTGTGTCTTAAATACTCTTTTGGCCCAATACTAAAATCCACTCCCACCCCCCATGTTGAACAATGTATTATACCACAGAACCTTTATCCATAGAATGACAAACTAATTACAGGGCCATATTTTTTCTCTAGCTAATAGTTATTTCAAAGGATAGGAATTGTCTCCATTTAAAGAGATTTCAAGTAAATAATTTGGGGGTATTTCTAAGTTCTCCTCTTGATGCAGGCACATAATTTCCATTAGTTTTAAGGGAATAACATGTGGGCACCAAGAGCAGAATACACCCTCTTGGGCTCTATTCATCCAAAATTATTGCAGCTGTGAGTACCAGTTATGAGGACAACATGAAATCGACTTTCAAAATTCCAAGCACAAGAGCGTTGGAAGTCAGTTTGTGGTCAAGTGTTCTATTCTTTACCAAAGATGGAGTCATAGAATTCTTCCCCCTGTTGATGGGCACATAGGAAATATCCATCTCTTAAGTCAGTGGACTTTGACAGTCATGCTCTGGATATTGAGTTATCACTAGTAGAAAGGGGAAGGGGAAACTTTACAAGAAATTAAAGCAGTTTTGAGACCATGGTGGCCTTAAGGCAGAAAAAGAGGATTAGACCTTTTCCACTAAAAATACAATATTAAGACAATTTTGGCCAGTTGATAATCTCAAGGGATCCAAGAAAATTAAAATCAAGCCTAGAGATGGATTAAATGTATTTGCAGCTATGAAGAATCAGGTTTGGGCCCTCATGAACTAGGAGAACAAGATAGGCATAGAAAGATTATTAAAGATCAAGTCTTGCCCAACTTGTCTCTCCACAGCCTGAGCTATTCAATAAAACAGGGCTGCTGGGTATGACCACGGACTGGATAATTTCAGATAGTGGGCCAGATTCTCAGATACTGTAAATCAGCATAGCTCCACTGAAATAAATGGTGCTACCATAATTTACATCATCTGGGAATCTGGGCCAGATTATTTAATAGGATCCATATGGCATGTGAATTATTATTATTTTTTTTTTTACTTATTACCTCTAACGAACACCACACCACACAGTGAAAATAAGGACACTTAAAATGTAAGGTGTATGTGTTTTGAAGCATGTTTGAGCATCAAGTTTTGTGAGCATTGGCACAAGTGGTTGTGTCATAAAAACAAAATGAACTCTCTCAAGTAATGTTCCCGTGGAGGTACCTCTTCTATCAAGATTTTGCCTAATTCCTGAACAAATGGTTTAAATTTGTAAACTATGGTATTTTAAAAAAAATTCTTTGTTTTGTATATGCTCTTATTTTTGGCCACAAGGGCTAAATGACATATCTCATGCCTTTAGAATTCTGTGCCCCAGGATACTCAGAAGTCAGATGAATGTTCTACTCCCAATGCCATGTCAAGAGCACAGCCATCTTTTCTGAGATCAGATTTCATAAAGCACCCAACTGTCATCATGGAGTAGGGAGAGAAACTCTTTTTAAGAGGACAGAGCTTTCTTTAAACTAGTGAGCTGCAGAGATCCTTGAAGTCTTAAAAACAGAAGCAAAAAAAGATAAGCAAGGCCATAGCACTCCTGAAACTGAGAATTGAATGAAGCTAGTTAATAGAAAACAAGTACACCTCTACCCCGATATAACGCGACCCGATATAACACGAATTTGGATATAACGCGGTAAAGCAGTGCTCCAGAGGGGGGGCGGGGCTGCGCACTCCGGCGGATCAAAGCAAGTTCGATATAACGTGGTTTCACCTATAACGTGGGAAGATTTTTTGGCTCCTGAGGACAGCATTATATCGGGGTAGAGGTGTATTTAGAATTATAGGTGTTTTACCAGCCAGTTAGTGTCACCAGCTTGCAATCAGGAATGTTCACGGGCCTTGTCTACACTTGGAATGCTATAGAGGCACAGTTGCGCCACTGTAGAGCTTCAGTGTAGACATTACCTATGCTGACAGGAGGGATTCTCCTGTCAGTGTAGGTACTCCATCTCCCTGAGAGGCGGTGCCTAAGTCAACAAAATAATTCTTCCATCGACCTAGTGCTGTCTATGCTGGGGTTAGGTTGGCTTAACTATGCTGCTCAGGGGTGTGGATTTTTCACATCCCTGAATGATATAGTTAAGATGACTCAATTTTCTAGTGTAGACCAGGCCTCAGCAAGATGATAAATTAATTTTCATGTGTCACATGGACAGGCAAACAAAGACTGAAGAATCTTTTTCAGATGAAGGGCCTAATTCTGATAGCTCATATGCTGCTATGAATTAAGAGTAACTCCATTGAAATCAGAGTTATACCAGTGTGTAAAGGGACATCAGAATTACTGGAAGCCCAAAGTCTCTACTAGGTCTGGCTCTTGCACACAAACAAAAGGTTTCTACACGTAGGCTCAATTTCTGATTAGTTCGTCTGATCAGTGGAGACCTAAAAACATGCTATCTGCAGCATGGCAGAGTGCAAAACATTTTGGACAGATAGAGCCTTACATAAACTGAGACAACTTTGACCAAAGAAAAAATAAATACAAATTCACTATTGGTATGAAATATATTGCAAAATTAATTGGGCTTCAATCATCTGCCACACAGTGTCCACAGCTGTATAGTATTTGTATAAAAAGTGTGGTTCTTCATTCAAGTAAAACCTTAAAAAAATGAAATATGGAAGTTGTATTTTTAAACAAAAAACCATAGAAGCAGCATATCACAATCCTCTCCAATACCACACAGTTTTCTTTAAATTGAAGCATTTTAAAGATGTCTGACCTCACAATACATCATAATTTCAAGTGGCTTTTTTGTTTTTAAACTGGTCCAGCCTAGGTCTGTAACCTGTACAGACATGAAAAACAGGAGGAAATCACAATTATTGTTCAGCGCAAATATTGAGAATGTCAGTTATAAAATGACAAAGCAAATAAAATGTCCCCAAAAGTAACAAACATAGGCTACTGACCACTATGGGGCTTAGATGACTTTACATTAAAAAAAAAAAAAAAGAGAGAGAGAGAGAGAGAAAATAACCAGAGGTCATCAAATACAAAGTTCTTTACATGCTGCATAATTCTGACAGTGCCCTTAATATCTAGGCGTTTTATATTTTTTCCACAAGATGCCAAACCACTTACAATTTTGGTTTTGTTTAAATGCTTTTTATAAAATTAAATTATACTGTTAGACAGTATTTTACCCATGAAGAAACTACTGATGCACTCCTTAAGAACAGAAAAGTATGCATATGTAAGTCACTACAGGAGTTTCTTCTGCAATTTTTTGGAAAACAAATATATTTCAACGAAAAAAAAAAAAAAATCAGCAGCAGCCTGTTTTGTCATTAAAACAAATGTATAGTTTCACAGTTGAAAAAAATTAGTTACATTGTTTTACAATTCAATACATATTCCCTAAGTCACTTTTTTCTAATGGCTTTGTAATAAAATGTAAGGACAAATCCTGGGCTCCTGGCTCTGATCAGACTCCTACTACAATAGATTCTGTCCAAGCACAAAATCAACTATTTTAGTGTTTGCACAGCTGGTATTCAGAACAAAGGGGGAACATTTTCAAACCTCTATTCAGGTTAAATGTCAACTGTAAAAAAAACTATTTAAAAAAAAAAATCAAATTCCAAACAGTCTCTAACAAAATCTACAGCTCAGTCACCTATGAATTCATGATCCTTTTCCTGTAGCTGAGATAGTGGGTTTAATTCTCTCACACACACACCAATCTAAGTTAGGAGTAACCCCATTAAAGTCAATGGACTCATATCAATATAAAACTGGTGTAATTGAGAGGAGAATAGGGCTTAGTATATTTAGGGTCAACTTTTTTTCTTTAAATATACTTTCTTGTTACTGTGAACAACTGTTTCAAGCCCCACACCTCCATCCATTATCTTCCCATGCTTCCATTTTGTTTAATTCTAAAGTTACCCCCAAGCCCTATTATACCTGGGTTGGCTACTCAGTTTGCTTTCTTCTAGCATGCACATAAGAACTCTTTTATAGCTTGTGCAGTGGTTGGTTGCAGTAACTCTTGAAGATATTGGGCCTGATTCTTCACAGCCCTGCAACAGGTGCAAAGTGGGTGCAAACACTACCATTCTAATATGGCAGCATTTAACACAAGGTGCAAAATATGGAGAATCAGGCCCATAAAATCCAATAAGCTTGAGTGGACCTTTTAATTCGGGTCCTAAAAGGCATCTCTCTACAGGGCAATATGTTGTCTCAATACAAGAGGAATCATAAGGATAATTAATGTAGCACTTAATGTGGCACTTGAGTAACACGCATCTCTCTGTTAAATCATGAATTACAGCCCTCAGGGTTTCAGATTTGTATCATTTAACTGAATTTCTTGCTGTAATCCCCAATTTTATAAACTCTAGAACATTAGAGTGGGTTGACTGTAGACTAATAATAAATACACATAAGGGTAGTTATGTTCTAGTAACTACAACTGAGTGAAAACACTCGCATCTGAGCAAAGGGACATATGAATTCAGCTGGATTGCTCTAAAATGTTCAGTAGAGATAAGACTAGCCATATTTCCCTATTCAAATCTTAGTTATTTCTTTGTATTTTTCATGAAGTGTTTTACCACATGATTTAGTACCTGTGTGTTTAATAACTAACTGTAGGAATCAAATGACTACAAAATTGTCTTAAAAGACCAAATAAAAGCCTTGGCTTTACAATCCCCAATTCACTGCTATCCATGTCTTCTATAATTGATTGCACATTTTTAACGTATTACAATTTGCTAAATGAATCCAACCACTCAATACTTCATAAATACAGCCTGTACAAAGTACAGTTTATTTATAAAGTTATACTCTAATACCAACTGTCAGCACATTTATATTACATCTGGTATTGCACTTCTTTTGAAGGGCACCTACACACACGTGTCTGTGTGCATGCATGTGAATAAACCCATCCGCCTCAAACTCCTGGACTTTTGGAATTCACTTCAAATGCTGTGAATCTAACAAGTTTAACACCCTGAAGTAAATGTCATCCTCAGAATCCTGGGTTTAGCAAGTTTGTCAAAAATATTTGAGTTTATAAAAAAAAAAAAAAGTGTTTCAGAATCCCAAGTTCTGCCTGCAGCTGTGCATAAGGACAATCTAAAAACCTCTGGTAGTCTTGATACTTGCAAAAACTGGTGCCCAACAATTAGATTTTTCTCTCACATTCTCACACAGAGCATATGAAAAAGCCAGAGCGTGTGTGCAAGAGCATGCATGCTATAAAATGTTTGTTTGGCAGCTCTATATGCTGTGAGCTTTCCAAAGTGTTTGCTGTAAGTAGCTGGTGATCATTTTGAAAATCCAAACTTATTTGTCATGTGTTGGTTATAGGGATTAAGCAGCTACTTTCAAAGGAGAAGGAAAGACCAGAAAGAGAGAGAAAAGGTGGACCCAGAGGCTGAGAATTTAACCATACTTTCCTTGAACAGCCAGCATATCACTTAGGCCATGTCTACACTTACTGGTAGATCGGCAATGCTGCGATTGATGCAGCGGTGCTGATTTAGTGGGTCTGGTGAAGACCCACTAAGTCGATGGCAGAGCGCTCTCCCATTGACTCCTGTATTCCAGCTCCCTGAGAAGAGCAAGGTACGTCGGCGGGAGGGCATCTCCCATCAACACAGCGTGGTGTAGACACCGCGATAAGTCGACCTAAGCTATGTCAACTTCAGTTACGTTATTCACGTAACTAAAGTAGCGTAACGTAGGTCAACTTACCATGGTATTATAGACCAGCCCAAAGTAATGTTAAGAATATTGCCTGAGATTCTTTGAAGAGACTTGGGCCAAGTTCACCTCTGGCACAAGTGGGTACATCTCCCACTGATTTCAGTGGTACTTGTATACTCTTTCACCAGGGTTGAATTTGGTCCTATGAGTACAGCTGAACACCATCAGTCACATGATGGACAATGAGAGTCTTGGACAGAGAGAACTGGGTTGCAAAATTAAATGAGTGAATATGGGACAAATCATGTAAATAAAGAATATATATTAATAGTTCCTATTATATAAATAGCCTTTATAAAAATAATCTTTCAATAATTTTAATAACTAACCCTTCGCTAGGCTCTGGAAAACATGTGTGAAAAAATCTATTGTGTTCAAGTTAGATTAAATCAAACCCCAAAGTGAACACTACAATGTTGTGTTGCACTAAACCCTATCCTGCCCATTCAATTTCTAAGCCAGTCACTTGGGATGGTGGGGGCTATAAATTCCCTACAAATACTGTCCAGGAGAATACCATACATAGTAGGCTTATTTCCTACTTCTTTCAAAATGGCGCAGATGACAGACCCAGAAATCAAAGGTTCAATTGAAACCAAAATATATTATGCCTCTGACTAAATTTAAAAGGAACTGTCCCCTCACTTTAATCTTTTAAATCTTTGAGCTGAAAATGCCTTCAATTTCAACACTATACCTACTATTTAAATAACCATGAAAACACTAAGTTTTCTTCCTTTTCAACTCTTTGAAACCCTACATAATCTTTAAAGTGATACTAGATCTACTGCAATATGTGATGGACTATTTTTGATGATAGCATGATTTTCCTTTTCCCAAATTATCCAAATTAAAAGCAAACAAAAAAAACCCCCTGCCAATCTTCCAAGTTTACCTTTTTGGGTTTAAGGCATAATATGAAATTGCACATCACATGAAAGCTTAATTTTGAAGTGTACAGTTTTAGTGCTATCCGAACATTCCCCCCCCCCCCCTTTTTTTTTTGAACATCTGGATATTTCATCTCTGCTCTTGCTGTAAATTCTAATGCCGTCTGTGGTTTGTGCAATTCCTATGCAACCAGTCTTTGCTGCTGACAAGTATTAACAGTGCAGTGTAGCACCCATAAGTGGGCTATCAGTTTTTTAAATTCTTCACTTTCATTTCAGTTCAAGGCATGCTGCTTTATTGTGTGGAAGATCCAGTCCATTTTCGTTGTCCAGCCACCATGATGAGCATCATTCATCTGCTTCATGAAATATTCTAGAGCTTCTTGTTCACTTTTGTCCAGTGCAAGTGTCTTTCGAATGTACGCAATATCATCAAAAGACTGTAATTCTGGCATTCCTGAGCCAAGCATCATGGAGAAGAGATTTATGAAGAGATTGGCATGCTGCCGAATTGCTAAGTAAGCCTTATAACACATCTCCTGAAACCTTGAAAAGAAAGAGAAGAGTTGGTTGGTTCAAGATAGGTGCTACTGGATCCACAACAACTTTCATTTTTTGGAGGCAACAGAAGGTGAGAGGCAGGTGGGCCACTATAAAAGTTTGAGAGGCCAACTCTGTGGGGTGGTTTTTTTTTGTTTTGTTTTGTTTTTTAATATAATGTAAATGCCACAATGGCACTGGAAAAATGTCTTCATTGTATCATCTTCCTAAATGTCCTCCACTTAGGGAAAGTTTATGCTACTGGTTAAGTCGATCTAACTTACAATGCTCAGGGGTGTGAAAAAGCACCTCCGCCCCAGCAACGCAAGTTTTGCACTGTCCACACCAGTGCTATGCCGACGGGAGAGTCGCTATAGTGGTGCATCTATATCGGTGCACCTGCGCCGATATAGCACTGTAGTGTAGATTTGCCCTTAGATTAGGTTAATTTTCAAGTGATTTTTCAGTGACTAATTGATACCAGGTAAATTGGAGACAGGCCTTCGCTTCTAAATCCCTATTTTCAGTTCATAAGCTTTCTCAAAAGGTGAATTATTTAGGGATGTTTAAGGAAATCCACTGAGCCATTTGAGTTACGCAAGTCTAAGAAGAATACATATTTTAAGCATTAAAACAAAATCGCTCATCACCAGTAAAATTTACCAAGGACAGTTGTAGTTCTAACACTTGAGTAAAATTACATTTTTAAATCACGTAACCTTAAGTGGTTATGTATGTGTCTGATCCAGCAAAGTCAGTGGGAATTGTGGATCAGCACCTTGAAGGATCAGGCCCACAGGACTTGAGTGCTGAGAACCATACAAAGATCTATCCTGGGTGGACAATTTGAAAGAGATTTGTGTCCCACAACTGAATTAATGTAAAATTGGATGCCTGCATTATGTTTCTTTGTTACATTAAGCTCTACATGTACCTATACAGGGTCTTATAGCACATACTTTGGCCTATTACCTGAATCAAGCTATTAAAGATCATTGGTTCTTTTAGATATAATAAAGATATTTTGCTACAAGATATACCCAACTATATACAAAAACTGATTAAATATTTTCATTTATGTGAAATAATTGCTCAATTAAAAAATGGCTTACCTTTCAAATTCCCTTGTTTTGGTACATTCTTGGGCTCCTTTACTAATCACTATTAAGAAATCTTGCGTTAAGACAAATGGCACACGCTCTCGTTTGTAACCAAATTTTTTCTTCTTGTGATCCAGGAAGTGTCCAAAATCAATGTGAAACAGCTTTAAAGAGGGAGAAAATGGTTACACATTTTAAAATTATTTTGCTTATTTAAACAGCTTTCATAGTAACATCAGTTCATCTAGTTTTTGCGTGGATTTTGTGATCCAAACATCAATATGCCATACAATTAGTGTCTATACATCAGACAAATGGAAGATGACATATTACATAAGCGAATATTTTTAGAGAGATGTTTTTGCAAAATAGTATCTTACTTGTCCGTCATCTTTCACCATGATGTTACTATTGTGACGATCACCAATTCCCAATATGAAGGTAGCAACACAATAGCCAGCGCAAGAGCGTGTAAACAAATCAATAGCTGCATCATACCTGTTGAAAACAAACACTGGAGGCATTATTCTTCTGAAGTTCTAACACCACAGAAGTGCAGAAATAACATGCATGTAATGAAGGATATGTGTATACTAGCTTAATGAAGCCACGCAAATCAAGACTACTTGGATTTTATCATTGAACTGAATCAAAAAGCTAGGTATTCTTGGAATACAATAATACCTGTAGTAAGATCAAAAAATAATAATAAACTCACCGTTAGAGCAACTTTTTTAAAGACATAGAAAAGAAATTTTCACTCTGATAAGCTACCAATGCAAATTCAGATTTAAACCATATATTTGTGCAAGTGTATATCTTAAATTGCCAATTTTTTGCCAACTGCTGCATTGTCACAACACTATCACACAATGCCTTAACCTCAAGAGGAGAACTATGGATAGCAAAAATACCAGGTGTAGAGTATTGCTGTATGACTTAGTTTCCCACTTCAAGAAGGGGGGCATATTCAAGAAATATTTCTGTTTTGAGGCCTCCATCAAAAAAACAAAAACGAACAGGTAAATTAAAAAGGAGAATAAGTAAATTAAAAGTAAAAACTCACATTTCTCCTTTGTTTTTGTCCTTGAGCCACTGATGTAATGTGTGGCTGTTGAACTGCAATGCGCCCTTTAGACCACCTTTACACTGAATCTGCATAATTGTGTGAGAGCTTCTCACCACCTCAATAAGTCCCACACAATCACCAATAGACAAACAGCCATAAGGTAACATCCTGGAAGAAAAAAATTATTTTTTATAAAGAGCAAGTTTTCAGCCAGAAAGCATTTTAAACTGTACAAAATATACATGTTCTGGTTAGTAACCTTAGTCAGATCAATACCATCTATTATTGGATTTACTTCATAGGGTTCTGCTGAAAATACATTTGAAAACCCTACAGCTGTATTATCAGAAGTGTTGAGAAAAAAGTGTGCAAGAATGTTAGAGTTCAATAATGTGCCTGACTCTGCGGCCACTGCATCTGGCAATTTATTTCCTAGTTCTATACTGGGAAAAGATTTAAGCTGAAAATTACTAATGGTTTCCCCAATATCTCTGATTATCATCAATAATCATTAATGGAACTTTCAGAATGTAGGTGGATTTATCAAGACAGATTTCTGTACAGATCTTCAGACGTTAATACTAAGGGCAGGACAGTCTTCAGACTTTCAGAAAGGGAACATTCAGCACAACTTGAGTGCTACCAGAAATGCATAATATAGAATAATGCTTAAGTAAAGCCTACTTTAAGAAAACCCCCACATGCAATTTTAAAAATACATTTCCAGAGCTATTACCTGACAATATTATAAAATTGTAATGGAAACCCATGAACCGCAGCAATGCTGGTCTTAAGCTAGTCTTACTGATTGCCATTCCCTGGAACTGGACTGAGGCCACCAAAATAAATTTTCACATAATGCACTGATCAGTTTATAGACCCCAATATTTTGGATATCTTGAAGCTATAAAAGTTACAGTATAACAAAATGATTTGTAAGCATGTTTCTGTAAGTATTACAATTGTTTTTCATGGAAAAGGAAGGGAACCATCTGTAGTAAATAAGTTAAACAGAAAACATTAAGAATGGCACTTGAGAATACTCTCTGTTGCTTACCGAAGATCAAGACCCTGATTTTGCCAGATGTTTTCCATAATTCGAATGATCTGAAGTGTCAGCATGTCCTGACGTAAATCTGAAATATTCAAGTACATACAGATGTTGTGGATTTTATAAGATCAGCACGAAAACTTTTTGTAACATGCCATTTTATTTAGTTTTTTTCCAATATATTTTAGACTGGGACAGTAGGTTGTGTATTTCACTAAAGTTATTTTCTCTAAAATGTATTATCATTATGCAGAAGTCAAAAGCAACCTTTAACGTTTAAGAATTAATGTAAAAGAGTTGGGGTAGTTTCAAGACTGATTATTAAGATACAACTTTAAAATCTGCCTGGATTAATGAGATAGATATCAAACATGGCTTTACAAATTAGAGCAAATATTCTAAAGCATTTTAAAATTTGACTAGTATTACAGTTACATAATACTGTGGTAAGCGTACGAAAATATTAGACAAATCAGTTTCAATACTATGGAAAGTACAGTGCATACACGAGTCATGTTCTAAGAGGAAAAAACAGTTCAAAATATTGTTATAAGAGAGAATGAGTGTTTGAAAAAGAATAGCCTAGGAGCACAGCTCCAAAAATACTGTGCATGTGTTTGTTCATTTTTTACATGCCTATTTCTTTAGAAACTCTAATTAGCAAAGCCAAACAAGGTAAGTTTATTTCTTTAACATGTATTCTACAAATTATTTAGAAAAAAAATTTAAGTCAACAGGCAAGGTATGAGAAGAGAAGTTTATGTATAAACACACAACTCTCTGGAATATGTTAACCAGGATACGTATGTATTTTGTGCCCTTACCATCTCCATTTTTAAAGATGATCTCATTGTTTTGAAACAACAGTTCAGACATAATATCTGGGTTTTCCCAGTTCAACCACAGTGGCCTTTTTGCAGAGGACATAATCCTGCACTCCTCAAGCCTACAAAAAGATAAGATTTCTTCTAAATAAGTGTATTCCTGCTCTCCTCACCTTTCCTTCCCCCAACACTTATGGCTGATATGACACTGATGGGCCGAGATGGACAGTTAACAACCAATTTTCATTCATGAGCCTTAAACTTAAAGCAACAAGTGCACTACCTTGTGCTGCCTGAGAAGGGAACTGGCTGTATATAATCTTCAGGCAGCATCACTTCTGGCCTAATAATAAGGTTCCTCACAAAAATTGCAAGCATTATTCTGTGGTCATTCAAAGTTGTTTTATTGATGCTACTGGCTTAAGGTTAAAAAAAAAAGTATCCACTATACAATTTTCTTAGTACATTTGCAAATTTTAAAATATTTTCCTAGATGCGCTAATTTCAGAAAAATGGTCTACTTAAATATTTTGATAAATTCCAAAAGGGAAGAACATACCTGAGATTTCCCAGCTGATGAGCAGGGTTAAGAGGAGAAATAAAGCCTTGTAAAGCATCCATGAAATCTGGCCGCCTCATTTGTTCAACAAGAAACTTCATCTGTACCTGAAGGGTAATCACATTTAATTTGAGAGCTTTTTGATTATATTAGAAAGATGTACATACATGCTGGGTTTTAATTTTGATTTAAGCTGTAATTGTGTGTAATGGAAGTGTTAAAAAAACAAACAATCCCACATTAGCCACATATCACCAGAACTGAAGCATTATTTTTATATTACCTGAAAATAGTTGTATGACATAACTTCTATTTAAATGACCTACTCAACTGGCCAACAACAGTGGGTACAGTAAAAATATCTCCAACACCTGGTAAGGAATTTTATTATTTACTGGAGTAAACAATACCACACAGTTTTAACTAACCAAATAAAGACCCAATTCTTATTAAACTACTTTTAAACATACTTAATTCTTGTGTCCTGATAACAGTAATACCTTTTGTGTCTCATCCTTCTTCTCCTGCTTGAGAATATCTGTGAGGTTTATCAGTTTCTCCATAGCCTCCACCTGCCTGCTCAAATGTTTTAGGTACATCCCACATGCTCGACAGTAGGACTCCAAAAGTAAACCAAATCTCTGGCTTACATTTTTATTGTGCATTTCAGACCTATCAAAAGAGAACATTTTCAGGTAAAAGAAGAACATTTACAGGTATTACTGTTTAGGGCTGATGCTGTCCCTGTGCCCTTTCTCTCAGTGGGCACCATTTCCAAGGGACAGGCCTACATTTGCACTTCTCTCAGAATGGAATTCTACAATTCAGCCCACTTTCAGACTGAACAGACCACGCAACAGCGCCTCCTGCTTACCCCCCATATTACCTCAGCAGGTCCAACTGGTTTTGGTCTCTGCTGTAGACCCCACTCTGGGAGTGGTGATTCCCCTGGTAAACACAGGGACAGAACAGCTACTTCGAAACAGTATGATTTATCCATCCAGAGGAACATAACAAGCAGAGAGAAAACATTTAAAAATAACAAAAGCATACAGCCTTGCCCAAACATAGCATTTACCTCATGCAACTAGGTAGGCCTAATTTAGCCTTGACACCCTTCCTGTTTTCCCAGGGACCCAGTTACTGCCTGCTTCTCTGCAGACCCTCTATCTCTATGACTCAGAAGCTCAGCTTTTCAACTATATTCAGTCTCTCTGTTTGAAAGTTCCTACATTGAAACTCTAAGGGTGTCAAGTGGAGCTCTTGCACTCCCCTGCAATGGGGCCTGTCAACCCAATTCCACATTAGTGGAGGTAAACCTCCAAGGAATTATCAGTTCCACTGTCCATTTGAGAACTGTCCATCGGGATTGTCTACACTCAACCATTAACTTTTGGTTCCTAGAGAAGTAAGTTAACTATGGATGATTTAACGTAGTTACTCTTTCGCCAGCAGCACAGTAACTTCAAAATCCACATGGTGTGTATATATATATAAAAAATATTCATAAAATACATATAATTCCTACATTCTTCACAACAGGCAATTTTAAAAGGCTCTTGCATATAAAAGTAATTTGAAGTATTTTAAATTTAGAAAGCAAGCAATGGATATGAGCTAATTATCTACAGCGGCTATGTTCATGTGGAATTTGCTGATAATCACACTGTACATATCCAGTTACTAACTCCTCAGCAATCTTAATTTAAATTTCAACATCATGCACCACCTATTTTTTAAACTTTTCATTACACTTTCAGCAGTGATTTAAGTAGAAAGACAAAGTGGAACAATGATCATGACATAGCATCATAGAGTCATCTAGTCCAGTCCCCTGCACTCATGGCAGGACTAAGTATGATATAATGCAACAACAAAGGTCTAACCATAGGAACAGAGTAAGTATACAGTAAAACCAGAGTGACTGCTTCAATAAACATTAACTGGAGGACAGGAAAGATTGAAAGAAACAGAAGAGAGGCTAAAGGAGGAAGACCAATGAAGAATGGCGCTTTTAAAGGGGAGCATACTTTCTTAGTGATACTAAATGCAATAACGAGGTCCTGAACAAATAAATAATAATTAAAAGTTATTGATCTTTGTATAAACCTTCCACTGAGAACAGTAGGAGATCTATTGTGGACTGAGGGAGTATGGGGCCCTAAATTTATACCCTCAGCCCATCAGAGAAGGAATTCAGTTCTCTTCAGTGACTGAGCATGACATTCCTACCTTAGATACAATGCTGGCTACTACCACCAAAAAAAAAAAGAAAAAAAAAAGAAAAAAAAAAAGGTAATTTATCTTCTGTATCTTTCCAAACTTCTAGATAAATAAACTGACTACAGATTTGAGAACTAATTTTGTTTGGGGAATCATGCTGCTTATATAGAAAAGAAAAACAAAAACAAAAAACAAAAAAACCCAACAACTTATAGTAGGTAATAGCTTAAGAAAAAAAGGACATTTTAGTCTGACATTTCATACCTCTAACTACTGTGGTATAGCTTGGTGGAAACCCACCATTACCCAAAAAACTTCCCAAACAAACTTACTTTAAGTGCCAAAAGAAAAAGTGTCCTATCCTTTGATTGGTCAGTGCCTTCTTGAGTAAAAATCTCACCAGCAGATTATCCAAATATTGCTCATATTTCAGAACCTATTTATGGGTAAGAAGAAATGAGAATTTGGAACTGTAGCTTTCATTTTGCAAATATTCCCTTGGATAATACACATCCAGACACATACTACATAAAAGAAGAGCCACATTCTGGAAAAGGATTTTATAACTCAAGAATGTCTGGCCCTCATATTTTAGAGTTTGTAAATGTTAACAGGTATTGTTTCAACCCTGCCTAACAGTACACACACTGGATAAGGTCCAAACTTACCACCTATCTGACATTTCCTTTATTGTTAACTTAACTGACACCAACCAAATTTTAGCCTCATTTTGCTAAGGTTTCTAGAATTGCCTCTTCAGGGAACCTGCCCAGTCCATGCTACAGAAAGACAAATGGTCTGGCTGCCAATGTGAATCAGCAGAACAGCTCTGTACCTCCTTGCAGGGTCCTAACATCTCATATCTATTTACAGTAAAATAAACCAGGTTTGATCTTTCAAAGTTGCAACTACTGTATTTATTATCTATTCCCCAGAATCACTAGGGAATTACTGTTTTTCAAGATTTCTTCTCTTTCTTCTTGCTACATCAGATTTAAGAAGCAACAATTAAAAACAGTTGTCAACAACAAATATACATAGCCTCTAATTTAACAGAACAAGCTAGGGTACCTGTACTAGCTGGATTAAGTACTGAGACAGTTTATCATCTGTCAAATACTTCTCCAGACACCGAACTGCGAATGCTCGCACCATTGGGTCAGGGTAATTACAGTCCAAAAGCTCCATTGCCTGTTCTGGCTTGATTGGAGGCCAGTCTTTTACCAAGCAGTACATCTGTGTGGAACAAAAACAGCAACCCAACATAATCTAGGCATTTTAAGTAGTTGCATGGACAAAACAATAATTGTGAAATAGACCCATGTAAGACCAGCAATCATTTTCCTGTTTAAAAATTGAATTTACTCTTTGATCTCACAAATGACTAACTTGATGTAAACTACAACCTGCTAAACATTTTATCCACTATTAAAAAAAGCTATAGTAAGAATTACAATCTCAGTCATTCCATAGTCAGTAATGTCAATCCAGTGTAACTCACTGGTCAGCAATACATCAGGGATTGAACCAGGGACCTCTAGAGGTAAAAGCATAAGTCTCTTGAACTAAACAGCCAGGCTCTGGAGCCATTAGCTGTAACAGACCCATATCATCTGTGGATCAGGCACAGAGGGGGACAGAACACACACCAACCAATGGGTTGCACGAGCAGAACATATTCTAACTAACAATTGCTCACTTTAATGCAAGTTGAAGAAAATCATTTTTAAAAATCAAAATACTGTGTTTAAAATGATGTCTTTTAGCGAAGTTTCTTGAATGCAGTATATTACCTGGGCTACTTCATCTCTAGAGTTCCATTTAACAGACAAAAGTAGTTTTGGTAGAATTTCTGGGGTATTTACACAATAGTGTCTGTAAAAGAGAAAAAATTTAACTTGCATATACAAACTAGAGGTAAACAGTAAGTAGATTTACTTGGTCACAGCAGACTATGGCCCTCAATCCTGAAATATTATCTACCTTTATGCCTGCAGAGTCCCACTGAAGTCAGCAGGGCTCTGCATGGCACAGGTATCTGTCCAGGCACGTAAGTTTGCAGAACTGAGGTACATAATGATTACTTCTATCACCAGCTTTCCTCCACAGATGTATAAAACTGTAATATATGCTTTCCTAAAATGCTAACCACAGCAAGGCGGAACATAGTGAACAACAGGTCAGAATTCAAGTCAATTATGTGTTTTATGAAATTAGAGAATTCCAGAACCCCATCTTTACGATTCTTTATACCTGTGGCTCCAAAGGAAGTCCTTCTCTTGCTCAGTAATTTCAGACAGAGGGTCTCGTGTACAAATTGCACGGAGTTGCTCTTTGTCGCTTTCTCTTAATTCATTATCTCTAGCTAGCCTGTTACTCTGTAAAAGAAAATGGTACATTATCCTTCCACACATTTTTTTCTGCTCTCATGCAAGCTACATACCTGATGTAAACATAGTATTTTTATATAGTGTAGCGTCATTTATACTCTATTATTAAAAATCTGTTGGTTGTTTCTTTCAATCTGAGTGCAGCTCTGTATTATATTTAAAAAAAAGATGAAATAGTGCTAGCTTTATAGTGTTTTGATTTTTGTAACTGCTTACCACCACGGGCAGGGATATCATTCCAAAGAAATTAGTTGGATGGAGGGACAATAGCAGTTGGCACACTACCATCAAATGAGATTCTAGCAAGAGCCCCATAAACCACAAGATGAAAGCGACAACCCCATCCCCATTTATCAAACTATTCAGGAAATCTGCTGCAAGGGGGCAGAGAAAAAGCCAAGACTGGAGAAGCAGAATGTGGGGAAAAAAATAGGTGAATATGAGGTCTGAGAGGAAGTATGGAACATGTCCAGGAAGCTTTGAAAATCAGGGGGAGAGTTTCAAATTGATTTCCAATGTGACTGTAAAGCCAGTGTTCGTTAATGCTGAACATATTCCCCAAAGGGGCAGGGACACTCAAAGTAACCCCCTGGGGAGCTGGGTGGATCCTGCGATTGAGTTCATTTAGTGTCATTTCATGTGCTCAGAGCCTGTTACATAGATGCATTTTATAGATACAAAATAAAATAAACCAGCTTGGTCACTCATGACTCCTTGGCCCCTTCTTTCTTTCTCCCATAATTTAGTAACTTTTAGTCTATGGTTGGTGTAAAACTTCTTCGTTTTACATCATGATGCCAGGGTAATGGAGCTTCTGATATTTTGTTTGTGGAATGGTTTGCAGTGTAAAAAGACAGAATTCCTAAGGGGTTTCAGTGATGTAGAGCTTTGGTATGCTCTTTAGCATAAGCCACAATTCACAGAGCATAGTGAAATTTTTCATCTTAAACTTGTTTCCACCAAAAACCACAGATTTGTCTGTGTTAAATTTGCTGAATTGTTTCAGATGAAAAAAAAAAAACATCTGAAAAACTAAAAATATGTTTTATGATGACATTTTAAAAATAAAAGATTTTGGATTGATTGATTTTTGGATTCAGAACAACTGATTAAACCTCAATGAAGTTTAACAGAAAAAAAAAAAAGCAGACTATTTTTTTTTTTTTATTTTGAACTTTGTCTAAAAAAGTTTTGGGTCAACTCAAAACAAAATTTCTCCCATTTTTTTGGTACAACCAGCAAACTGACAAATCAGTTATTCATCCAGCTCTATTTCTAAGTACTATCATTTTTGCTATTTATTTGTCAGAAGCTGAAATGCTCCAGAAACATCTAATTTTATTCAGCTGCACACATCTTTAAATATGAATTCACATTTTGAGATCTTCAGGATGCATAGTTATAAAATATGGCAAAAGGAAAAGTGAAGAGTAAGCCTCTTTGCCATGTGAAACGTGCATTAAAAACTAAATTTTGTCTGAAGTTCCCATTTTGTTGACAGAGACCCTCTTTCAGAGCTAGATTACTGGGTAACATCATTGTGGAACTACCTAGAACATCCTGGTAAGAAGATTTTTCTGTAAGTGTGGCTGGTTCTCATTTGAGAAACAAGGCAAACTAGAATCACCCAGAGACAGACAGACATATTGTTTTGTCTTTTAAAGAGTATTATGCCTTAAAATGTACATAAAATATTTTAATGTAGAAGGAGCTGACAGATTATAGCCTACTGTTACCTACTGCCTTTTAAAAAAAGGTACATAATAGATACTTAAGACTGGAAGTACTATGCTTTGCCTTCAGTTTTAGTTATGTCATTTTTTTGTTTACTGTATTATTATAGTTACTCACACAAGGCATGGATCATGGTGTTATATGGGGACATTTAAAAATGGCTTAAATTAAGTCATGAGCATTTCCAAAGGGAATGAATTGACCACACTCCCTTGCAGCACATATCTACTTAAAATTCCTCCTTGACTTGTTCCCCACTCATCTCTCACCTGATTAGTAATCCAGCCACTCTAGCCTGTGCACTTTAATGCGTGCAGCTTCTGAAGCAAGTGAATTGGAGTCAGATATGGGAAGAGGCAAATTCTTTAGAACTACCACCAGTGGAAATGTTTTTTAAAAGAACATGTAATAGATAAAGCACAATAATGTCTATTCCAAATGTCTCGGAGACATAAAAAACTAGGATATATACTTGATGTTATGGCAAGAGATACTATGGCAAAAAACAACAAACCTAAAACGAGAGAGAATTATGGGAGGTAAGTTAGTGGATAAAGGATTCATGACAGGAGTGGGGAAGCTATATATTCCATCCTATAAAAAAAGTCAAACATTTATGTACTATTTATAAAATAGGATTAAAAACTTTTTAAAAGCATGTATTTATCTAGCTTCTGGTAGAGGCTCATCGCAAGTAGAACAAAGCCAAATTAAAAATAAGGAAATAGAACTAGCATACGTGCTACTGTCTAGAGTTAAAGCATCAACTAAAAGACAAACCACACTTCTGAAATTCCTTTTATAGCTGCAGCTTTTATAAACAATGAAGATTACTGTAACTTAAAGTGATTACAGAAAAGTGATTTTTCAGTTTGTTTCTTTAGTTCACTCTTTTTCCTATACAAGTTATTCAGTTTTCCTTCTTGTTTGTGTGGGTATTTGTTGAAAAGCAACCAGGCAGGGAAAAAAGAAAATGGGAAAAAGGAAATTTGTTTGCATACTATACACATTGGTAAGTGGATTTAGGGGATCAAGGGTAGCACTGGAAACTCATTTTTCAAAACTGACTAGATTTCAAGTTGACAGTTCCCCCTGTAAATTCAATGTAGCATAAAAGTTTCAGAAAGTGACTAGGAATCAGGAAGCTCAGTTCAAATCTAGATTTGCTTTTAATTCACTATAAATTTGGAAAAATCCCTACATTTTCTTGACCTTCACTTAATACCACTGTAAAATAAGATTATTTAAAACTATTTGTACATGTTGGATCATAAGACAAAATGTACCTGTATATTAGGTCAGAAAGTTCATGGTTTAGGTCAAGCCCAGTGGGAAAATGCATTTATCCTGTTGAGGTCAACATCAAAAAACTTGAAATTCTATGAAGTGTGGGACAGTAAAGTAGATAATATATACATTTAATATTTGAGAAAGCTTCTGAAATATTTGAAGTAACAATGGATCTATAAATGCTCCATTATAACAGTATCTATGCCTGATCTTAAATATTTCTACTAATTTATTGGTTAAAAGTGCAATGTAGTGCATTTCAAAATTAAACAAAAAAACATGTCTATTGTTTTGTATGTTAACAGAAGATGTTTTATAGAACACCACTATGGTAACTTGGCCTGGTGATTTCCACAGCATTTGGGACTAACTTGTTTAAAATTTTTGACAAGTATATTGGTAATTGGTAAGCCTGTGTCGGACCTTGACTGTGTAGCATGCATTGTCTTGTCCAAAGTTTTAATTTTCAAGTTGCTTGGCATTATTACTATTATACAGCCATAAACACACGCGGTACTTTACAGAACACACAGCTCCTGCCCAAAGAGCTTACAAGATAAAAACAGGTAAGACAATATAAGGAACAACAGGTATGATGTGGAGATATCAATAGTGATGAGACAAATTTAGGAAGATTTTATGAAAAATGTTTTTAAGAGGGATTAGAAGGAGCAGCAAGAGGATACTTGGCAGACACAAAGTAGGAGATTATTAGAGTTTTAGTAGGTAGCAGTGTGAAAAAAAAAACACAAAGAGAAAAAGGAGAGAGTATGAGTAGCACTATGCATTACTGGATTGACATGGAAATGGATACTAATACACCTTTCTCCACCTTTAACTGCTATGATCTCGCTCCTGAGTACTATAGGGATGAGCAAGCTGGCTCAATAGGAAATAAACACCCACCTAACCTTGAAAAACAAACCCTGAATATTTCTGAAGTTCAAAAAGTATCACATCATCTTTGTTGTGCCTTTAAAAACTATCAGAATTTATACTCTCTGAATTTATACTTTCTAGTTTTAGCTAAGGATAGAAGAAACAGTACTGAGGTGGCTATATTTGAGCCTTAAAGAAACCAGAAAGCCTCTAAAAAACTAAAAAGCATCTGTTCTTTCAAGATTTACAGTCAATCAAGAAGATACAAATATGCATCAGATATGCACCCCCCAACTTCTAGATTCTCACATGACCATCCTGCAAGTCTGCCTCATTCCTACTTTAAAGCAGCTTCTGCAGCTGAGGTGAATTGGACTAGTAATTAATGAGCAGATTTGTGTCCATCTGTGATAATCAGAGGACCCCCGCTACTAATCTGTCCTATAGGTGGGAGAAAAAGGACAGTTACCTGTTCCGTAACTGGCGTTCTTCGAGATGTGTTGCTCATGTCTATTCCACAGTAGGTGTGCGTGCTCGCTGCCATGCACCGGTGCTGGAAGTTTTTCCCTTAGCAGTATCCGTACTGGGGGAGCACCGCGGCGACCCCTGGAGTGGCACCTGTATATCGCGCTATAAGGGGAGCCACGGGCTCCTCCCACCCTCGGTTCCTTCTTGCCAGACAACTCCGACAGAGGGGAAAGAGGGCGGGGTGTGGAATAGACATGAGCAACACATCTCAAAGAACGCCAGTTACGGAACATGTAACTGTCCTTTCTTCTTCGAGTGATTGCTCATGTGTATTCCACAGTAGGTGATTTCAAGCAATATCTGTTGGAGGTGGGTAGGAGTTCACAATGGTTCGGGATGAAGTACCGCCCTGCTGAACCCGGCATATCCCTAGACTGGGAGACGATCACGTCATGCGAAGTAAATGTGTGAACTGAGGCCCAAGTGGCCGCCCTACAAATGTCCTGGATAGGGACATGGGCTACGTAGGCAGCTGATGAGGCCTGAGCCCTCGTTGAATGCGCCCTAATAATCGGTGGCAGGGGGACCCCTGCCAGATCATAGCACGTGCGTATGCATGAAGTGATCCAGTGGGAAAGCCACTGGGTGGAGATAGGCTGCCCCTTTACCCACTTGGCCAAGACAATAAAGCGTTGCAAGGATTTGCGGAACGGCCTGGTCCGATCCAGATAAAAAGCCAGCGCCCTACGCACATCCAGCGTGTGGAGGCGGAGCTCCTCGTTAGAAGAATGGAGCTTAGGACAGAGCACGGGAAGAAAGATGCTCTGTTCCATATGGAAGGTGGAGACCACCTTTGAGAGGAACGCTGGGTGTGGGTGGAGCTGGACTTTATCCCTGTGGAAGACCGTATAGGGGGGTTCCGAGGTTAAGGCCCTAAGTTCCGAGACACGTCGGGCTGACGTGATTGCTACAAGGAAGGCCACCTTCCATGAGAGGTGAGACCAGGAACACGTGGCCAGGGGCTCAAAGGGGGGCCCTGTGAGTCGGGACAAGACCAGGTTGAGGTCCCATTGCAGCACAGGGGGGTCTAGCGTACAGGAATGAACGGTTGAGGCCCTTCAGGAAACGGGAGGTCATCAAGTGGGAGAAGACCGAGTACCCTTGCACCGGCAGGTGGAAGGCCGATATGGCTGCCAGGTGCACCCTGACTGAGGCAGGTGCCAGTCCTTGGGCCCTAAAGGATGATAGGTAGTCCAGGATAAGCTGGAGAGGTACGGCGGAGGGGGAGACTCCCCGCCCACTCACCCACCTGGCGAACCTCGACCATTTTGCCATGTACGTCCGACGCGTGGACGGCTTCCTGCTTTCCAGGAGGACTCGCCTTACCTGCTCCGAACACCTGTTCTCCTCGTTTAGCCACAGAGCAGCCACGCTGTCAGGTGGAGCGCGGCCAGATTGGGATGGAAGAGGCACCCCCTGTCCTGGGAGAGGAGGTCCGGGCGGAGCGGCAGCGCCCTCGAGGGGGCCGCCAAGAGATGTAGGAGGGGCCCATGCCAGTGTTGATGGGCCCCCGCCGGGGCTATGAGAATGACTCTCGCCTTGTCCGCTTTCACCTTCTGAAGGACCTTGGCGATGAGGGGAACGGGGTAAAGGCGTAGAGGAGCTGGCCCGACCACCGTAGGAGGAACGCATTGGAGACTGCAACCTTCCCCACCCCTCCTCTGGAGCAGAACCGGGGGCAACGCCGGTTCTGGTGGGTTGCGAACAGGTCGATCTGGGGAACTCCCCACTCTCGGAAGAGCCGGTGAGCGACCTCTAGGTGGAGCGACCACTTGTACTGGGGGGAGAAGACCCTCTGAGGCGGTCCGCTTGCGTATTGCAGATGCCTGGGAGGTGGGCCACCCTCAGGGAGATATCGTGGGCTATACAGAGCTCCCATAGGTTCAGGGCTTCCCGGCAGAGGGCTAGAGAGCGAGTCCCGCCTTGCCTGTTGATGTAGTACATGGCAGCGGTGTGTCTGTGAGGACCCTGACCACCTTGCCGCGGAGGTGCGTGAGGAAAGCCACGCACGCCAACCGCACCGCCCTGAGCTCTTTGACATTTATGTGAAGGGACAAGTCCAGGGTCAACCACATTCCCTGTGTGGGCTCCCCAGCTGAGGTCCGAAGCATCGGACACCAGGTCTATGGACGGGCTGGCATCCCGGAAGGGAACTCCTTGCAGCATATTGCTCGGGCAAGACCACCACTGAAGGGAACCGTATCGGGGACGGAACCGTGAGCACCTTGTCTAGGCCGTCCTGAGCTTGGGAGAATTGGGAGGTTAGCCAGATCTGGAGGGGCCTCATTCAGAATCTGGCATGGCAGACCACGTACGTAAACGCCGCCATGTGCCCCAGAATTCGAAGGCACGCCCTCGCCGTGGTCACCGGGAAAGCCGTGACTGAGGCCATGAGCTCCCTTAGGGTCTCGAACCTGTCCAGGGGGAGAGAGGCTGTGGCCCTCGAGGAGTCCAGCAGGGCCCCAATGAATTCTATGCGCTGGACGGGAACTAATGCTGATTTGGTCTCATTCACCACTAGGCCGAGACCGGCGCATGTCGATAAGAGCAGCTCCATATGAGTCTTTACCTCGGAGTGGGACTCCCCCTTGAGGAGCCAGTCGTCCAGGTAAGGAAAGATCTGTACCCCCTCCCGCCTGAGGTAGGCTGCTATCACAGCCATACATTTAGTGAAAACCCTGGGTGCCGTGGATAGGCCAAACGGGAGGACCGCAAAATGGTAGTGGTCCATCCCCACCAGAAAGCGGAGGAAGTGCCTGTGCCCCTCGAAAATATGGATATGAAAATATGCGTCCTGAAGGTCCAGGGACGCGTACCAGTCCCCCGGGTCCAGGGAAGGGATAATAGAGGCCAGGGACACCATGCGGAACTTGGAACGGACTAGAAACCGGTTTAGGTCCCGCAGGTCGAGGATGGGCCTGAGGCCCCCTTTGGCCTTCGGAATCAGGAAGTATCGGGAGTAGAACCCTTTGCCATGGAATTCCACGGGTACCTTTTCCACCGCCCCCAGGTGCAGTAGCCGGTCCACCTCCTGCCCCAGGAGGCGGGCATGCTCCGGGTCCCCTGGGGCCATCATGGAGGGCGGGTGATTTGGCGGGGGTGAGGTGAACTGCAACATGTAGCCCTTGGAAATGGTACTGAGGACCCACTTATCCGATGTTATGTGGGACCACGCCCTGTGGAAGGCAGACAATCGGTTGCAGAACACAAACTTTATTAACCAGGGGGTCTCCCTGGCAACAGGCCCGGTGCCCCCCTGCAAATAGTCAAAACCGCCTCTTTCCCTGCCTTTTGCCCTTGGAGGGCCCAGGCTGCGGGGCAGAGCGGGACTACCGCTGAGACCGGCGTTTCTGGTCTCTGGGTCTTTTATACGGGGGCTCGTATCTGCTCCTCACAGGTTGAGCCGCCGGAAGCGATTTGACCTTGTCCTTAGCCGGAGGGACATAGGGGCCCAAGGTCTGCAAGGTAGCGTGGGAATCTTTCATTCCATGCAGCCTGATGTCCGTCTGGTCCGCAAAGAGCGCCTTCCCGTCGAACGGGAGGTCCTGCATCAGGGATTGGGCCTCCATCGACAGTCCCGACAACAGGAGCCACGACACCCTACGCATGGAAATCGCGGAAGCCATTGAGCGGGCCGCAGTGTCAGTTCCATCCGACACCGCTTGCAGGGCCGCTTTAGCAGCCGCTGCCCCCTCTTCCACCAGCACCTTGAAGTCCTTCCTATCCCGATCCAGGAGGAGGGGCTCGAACTTAGGCAGAGATTCCCAAAGGTTAAAGTCATACCTGCTCAGTAAGGCCTGGTGGTTGGCCACCCTAAGCTGGAAACTCGCAGAGGAATTAAGCTCTCTCCCAAAGGACTCCAGCCGTTTGGCATCCTTATTTTTGGGGGTGGGCGCAGGCTGGCCCTGTCGCTCCCTGTGGTTTACCGATTCCACCACGAGCGAGTTGGGTGCCAGGTGGGAATAGAGGTATTCGTGGTCCTTGGCCGGCATGAAGTATTTCCTCTCCACCTTCTTGGAGATAGGGGCCAAGGAGGCAGGGATTTGCCGCAGGGTGTTGGAGATGTTGGCAATACCCTGGTGCAGGGGCAGGGCCACGTGCTGAGGGAGACAGGATGTTGAAGAGGGACTGGATGGATGCCACCTGCTTTAGCAGGTCTTGGTGCGCCCTGAAGTCCTCCTGTGGGACTGAGGGTGGAGGCGCCATTATGGTGTTGTCTGGTGCCGGGGAGAGGGCCCGCACGGAGCCAAGAGCCTCGGTCGGTGCCGGGCGTCAAGCCCCAGATCAGAGTCCGGGTGCGGGTCCGCCGACTCGTGACCTGCCGACATGTCCCGTAGGTGGCCGGACACGCTCCGGCGACTAAATGAGCCCCCGTCTGGGCTGGCATCGGTGGCCCCGGTGCCCACTGGCACCACTGACCTTGCCACGGGGCCCCTTGCCATTGACCCGGCTGAGAGCCTGATGGCACTATCTGTCCCGGCTGAACAGCGCGGACCGAGGATGGGTGGCCGGGTGCCGAGGTCGCCGACAAACGCTCGGTGCCCTGGGAGCGGTAGGAATGGTGCCTGTGACGTCGTCTCCCTCGGGACCTGGACCTCGACGTCGAGGAACGGTACCCGCCCAAAGAACTACTTCGGTACCCGTGGCGGCGACGCAAGGTCCGGTGCCCCAGTACCGAGGCACCCCGGGAGTCTCAAGCGCGACGTCTAGCTGATCGGGAGCTGGAACGGGAACGACGACGTCTATCCCGTCGAGAGCGGCTGCGGTACCCACACCGCGCAGGCGAGCGTTCCCAGTGCCTCTCTCAGTGCCTACGCTCGCTGGCAGACAGCGTCAAGGGTCCCCGCGACTCCCGTCCTGACGGCAACCCGGATGGTCTGGCCGGCGTCAAGGATGGGTGGGAGCTGCAAGACGAGCGGCCACTGCGCGCCGAGTGGTGCGGGGAGCGATCCTCGGAGTGGGAACTGCGGCTGGCTGGAGAGGTCTGGTGGGCACCCAATGGAAGCTTGCCACGAGACCTGGGGCCCGTGCCCGGCTGCGTGCTCGGGACTGGCAGGCTCATAATATCCTTCGCAGCCTACATCGCCTCCGGCATCGACGGCATTCATACCGGTGGGGATGCACGGGCCGACGGTGCCGGGCTGCTCCGCTCCACACGAGTCGGAGGCCTTGAGCCCGGGGGGACACCGAGGGCTGCCCAATGTGGGACCAGCCTCCCCCTTTTCCTTGTCACGGCGCCGCTGCGAGGCCGGGCCCTTCCCTTGCTTTTTGGAGGGAGAGCGGTGCCGACTGGTCGAAGGGGCCTCGCTACGCACCGACGACAACGCGGCTGGCGCCGAGTCCAATCGGCGTGCCGGTGTTGGGGCCAGCGCCGACTCCATCAGGAGAGCTCGAAGTCTAATGTCTCTCTCCTTCTTGGTCCTTGGCTTGAACGACCTGCAGATCTTGCAACGGTTGCTAATGCGAGTCTCACCCAGGCAGCGGAGACACTTAGTGTGCGGGTCACTCCTAGGCATAGAACGGCGACAGGAATCGCACGACTTGAAGCCTAGGGCATGGGGCATGCCCCGAGCCCACTCTAACAACTGAAGAAACAATCCACGAACGGTACCACTAAGGTCGAGAAGAAAAGGCTGCAGCAGAGCTGGAGCACAAAGTTCCGACTACCTTCACTGGCGGCAAGAAGGAACTGAGGGTGGGGGGAGCCTGTGGCTCCCCTTATAGCACGATATACAGGCGCCACTCCAGGGGTTGCCGCGGTGCTCCACTAGTACAGATACTGCTAAGGGAAAAACTTCCGGCACTGGTGCATGTGGCGAGCACGCACACCTACTGTGGAATACACATGAGCAATCACTCAAAGAAGAACTACAGCATTCTGAAGGTATAACTCTCACCTAGTGCATACTATTACTTTCACGTTGAAGAAAGAGAAATGGGGATATTCAGAAGAGTGCTTTGTAATTTTTAAAGGTACCACAGTGATGGGCTCAAAGAAAGAACCTAGACAGGTTTCAGCTACTGTAAAGATGAATATTTTAGAAACCACTAATTTACAAACCCTCACTATAGTCACTACTGATCTCTCCTTTGCCAATCCTAAGGACCATACACATTCTCTTCAGTCTTTGCTACCTTTAAGACTGTTGACCACCCGGCTCTCAAAACTATCTTCATCTTATGTGGACTTACGGTCCTTTCTTTCCTGGTTCTTCACCTGCATGTAATCTTCTTCAGTGCTGCCTTTGATTTATCATCGCACTTCTTCAACTTTGTTGCGGTTTTTCAGAGTCTGCCTTAGCCCCCCTTCTCTTTCCTTGTACAACCTCATACCTAAGGATGATCTCTTATCACCTCTATGCCAGTGACTCTCAGATCTACCCTCATCTATCAAGGATTGCATCTCTTCCTATTTCTTCAGTATCTTCTTCTGCTTCCTCAATCCTAGGCTGTCAAACATGTAAACTTTGTCTTTTCTTCTTCACCCTCCCCCAGTTTCAGACAACTCCACTATCCCTTGGGTACTCAAGCTCACAACTTTGGTATTCTCTTAAAGTTGTCCCTTTCCTTCTCCTTTCACATGCAGGCCCTTATCAAACCTTGTCATATCTCTTCCTATGTTACCACCAAAATCTGTCTCTTGTTCCCACTGCTATGCCTTTTGGTTCATAAAGTAACATCAATCATGTTACCTTAATTTTTTGTCAACTTTGTCCCTCCTTTCCCTTTCGCGTTCCTCTTTCTGATCACAATTTAAAAACAGGAAGCTCTTCAAGGAAGGGACTGTGTCTTTATTTCTTTGTATACTTATTTCTTTCACACTTTGGATCATGTAAGTTACAACAGTGATGATGATAGCCAATATTGTATAGTTAGGCAACTAAATTCACATTTAGGCACCTAATAAAATGAACTGACTCAGAGGTACTGAGCACCCACTGCTCCAGTCAGATTCAAACTTCTCAACCTCTCTGAAAACATCAGGCCACTTAGGGTTAGATCATGCCTAGCACTAACATGGCCGCACAAAGGAATTGGGGTGGGGTTGGGTGTGAGGCTTCCTACCCATTCTGTGAGGCCACAATAGGGCTACAAGCCAAGCTGGGGAGCATATATGCTGTCTCACATAAAGGGGTATCATAACTTACTCCTCCTCCAGAGAAGAAAAGGAGGCATTGTGGCTCTTAGAGGAGATATTGAGGCCTGGTCTACACTGGGGGGAGGGAGGGGAGGGAAACTGATCTAAGTTACGCAACTTCAGCTATGTGAAGAACGTAGCTGAAGTCGACGTACTTAGATTGACTTACCGTGGTGTCTTCACTACGGTGAGTCGACTGCTGCTGCTCCCCCATCGACTTTGCCTGCACCTTTCGCCAAGCTGGAGTACAGGAGTCGACGGGAGAGCGCTCGGGGATCGATTTATCGCATCTAGACTAGACGCAATAAATCGATCCCCACTGGATCGATCTCTGCCCGCCGATCCGGCCGGTAGTGAAGACATACCCTCAGCTTCAGTGACACCTGATTTAAATCAAGGCAACTTAAATAATCAATTTTAATCAACTTTTCCATTTGTACTTCAACTATTTCGTAAAGAAAGGTGCATTCTCACTGGTTGATATAATGATTAAAACATGCTGATTTACAACTAAATACAACTAGATTTGGTACATTATAACAGTTTTATTTAAGGAATTATATAGCTTAATATTTTCAGATTCTTATTAATTGTACATGTTTAGCATGTTAGAAAATGGTGACTGATATATTGCCTATTTACTAGATAATTAATTTTTTGCTCATGATTTGTGTCAAGCTGCATTAGGATAGCAACTAGAATTTAATTAAACACACAACAGCATATACAATTTATTTTTATTAAACAAAACAAGCACTTAATACAGTACATGACCTACTGTGCCATATTCATAAAGCTTGATCTCAAAAGAGATTTTTTTCCCATTTTCATTCTTCATAAAAAAGCAGCCTTTAACTCAGTTTTTGGTAGAGGCTCATGGATTCAGCATATTTATTTCTCATTTAAAATGTTTTAAGAGATTATAAGAAGTTTAAGGTTTAATATATTTTGTATTACATTCAGATTTCATTTTAAAGAGTTATTTTTAAAAATCAATTTAAATAAAAAAATAATCGGATTTAACATCATTTTCATTTTTCGTTTTTCAAAAGAAATCACTGATTTCTATTCACCCTGCACCTGATGCTCCCACGGGCAGTGTGCCTATATTACCCTTCCCCTCTTATTCAGGACTGCATCTTAAAGACACAATTTATTCCTTATTTATGTGCAAAATATGACAACCAAGTCTGAATTCTGTGTGCTTGTTTTAAAGAAGGTGAACCGCACATAACTCTAGGCACCTACGTTTGAAAACTTTGGCCAATAATGATAATAGAAGGAGCCTGCAATATGTAGACAACACAGAGCCCTACTTATCATTCACCACACATGGCCATGCCACTACCACTAGGGCGGCCCAGTGCTTGGATAAGATCAGCTCAAGGACAAAGAACAGCTGGCTGAAGCTGAACCCAAGCAAGACCGAGGTTGCGCTCGTGGGCAGAGGAAAGCATTTTGAAGAGTTTGCAGACACAGTGCAGTCCATACTGACCAACATTTTCAAATTAATTTCAGGGAGATTTGTGGAGGCAGCCAGGCCAAATTTGACTGAGTGGCATTGCAACCTGGCTCTTGGGGTGGCAGCGCCACTCATGTTTGGCCCAGCCAGAACAAAACAGATGTACAAAATAAAACAGTCTGAATGGTTTGGAAAAGCACTTAGCATCAGTCTTCTAAGGTTACACCATATACTCATGGCCCCATGAGATTCTGAAGTAAACTGGACCTAAACTACCATTTTTAGGTTTCAGTGCCAACAGTCTTTTGACATGAATGAGCTTACATCTAAGAGCTATTGTTTCAGGAAGAAAAACATTGAATTGGTTTTCATTCACATTTTTGAGGTTTTCTACTTAATCATCAGGGCTAGAAATATAATTTAATAAAAAAAGGAAGCTCAGCATTTGAAGCAAGAGATAGATTTGGTGGTAAATTTCAAGGCCACCGAATCGCAGAATGCATGGGGCTCAGCTCAAGACACCACATCTCTGACTGCTAATAAAGTTTACTTTTGGCAGTTTGGTAGAACATATAACTTTGAGATCAGCATTGCCAAAGAAGTTACGAGCATATTACAGACTATAAAAGAAAGATTTTTCAAAGATAAAACCTATATACAACAGACAAGAAATTGTGGGAGGGAGGGGAGAGAGGGAAAAATTAAAAGAAATAGTGCCACTGATGGAGAATCTAACCCTATTACATTTTTTGCAAAATTAACTTAACGTTCAGACATTCAGACAAATTGTTTATATAAGCTGGAAAAAGGTCCAGAACTGTTTGCACAGTAAAACACAGTTATATCCTTAAAAGATTTTGGTTGATCAGTGAAGCATCAAGATGTTTTACTGCAAGAGACAGAACCTGTTGGCCATTTTTTGTCTGGTGTTTATCAAAAAAAAATTTGGCTTCATGTATTTTGATATAAAATATATTTCCCCCCACAAATAAAGCACTTCAAAATGTGCAAATATTTTAAAGTTTTAGTAACTAATCCTGGAAAGTAAATTCCCCTTACCAGCCCCGCATGGCTGTAGTTAAACCCTAGTTCTCGAGATATAGTCCAATTGGCATGTTCTTCAATCACTGTCATGTCTGGAAACTTTACAGGGCTGCTAAACCAATCAAATTCCAGCTCTAAACATGGAGTTTCCTGAGGAAAAAAGAATTTTCATGATTGTTCTGAAACAAATTAGAAATTAGAAATCACTATAATCTGAACAAGTAGATGTGTGTTACTAAGGCTGAAATTAGAATATAAGCATCAATTTACCTTATTTGGATTTGACCCAGTAACGCCAATAGGATTTAGCAGATCTTCCAGCCCATGAGGCACAGGCCACAGATTCAAAGCCATTTTCCCAGACACAAGAGTGTCTGTATAATCAAACATGTTTATATTTCCCCAAGCCAATGGGCAGTGTTCCTTAAAAAGATCAAATGATCATTAATAAATGAGAACGAAGAGTGATCAAGTTATAGTACAATATTGGATTTCAAGGAATAAAGGGAGGAGGAAAAAGATTTTTGAAAAACTGAACTATGGAATCACACAATTATAAAGTAGATCAAAACACTATTTGTATTGTAGAAATAATATAATTTATCAAAATGAAAGCCAGCATAGTTAACAGCCACTATTTTTCCTACATTTTTGACTTGCTTGTTTGCTATATCTTGATTTCTAAGTTTTCTAACCAAAAAAATAACAACACACGCGCATGAAAGTCATGTGCGTGCACGCTGAATCAGATATTTCTCAATACTTTTTTCAGGCAATCTTGTTTGGCTATCAGGTGTCAGCTGGATTCAGGAAAATAGTGTAGTAGAACCTTGCTATTAAGAATAAATAATGTATTACCGTAATTAATCATTTTTTTAAGTTAGCAAAAAGAGCAAAGCAAACAATTAAAAGGCAAGAATTACATTACAAGTTGTACTCTGTTCATTTTGACAAATCTAGTTTTAATTATTTGTGATAATACTTAATTTACACAATATATTACAGAACATATTACAAGATTTGTCATGAGACATCATTACAGCACTATATCTCTGCTATTAAACCCTTACTGTCAAATGTGGAGAGACAGTGTGTGTTCAAGTATGGATTATCAAATATGTAGGTTAGCAGAGAGCAAATTATGACAGTTGTAGCATATTTTCCCTGTGAGACTTCAAACCTCTGTCTTAGCTGCTGTGACAATCATTTCAAAGAACACAATCTAAACAGTTACAGCTGCCTACCAGGATTTTTTCCTCAAGTAAGTCTTTCAAGGATTTTAAACTGCACAAAACTGCAAAGTCTTATACATTCACAAACTAACATATAAAAAACAGATAGTACATCAGAACACACCCACACACATACTTAAGACCAAAGTTTTTGAGCCTGGATGCTTAAAGTTAGGCTCCAAAACCCACATTTTAGGCACCTCAGTAAAGCTTGCTGATTTTTTTCAAATTGCTTAGCAACCCCAACTCCCATTTAAGTCAAAAGGAGATACAAGTGCTCAGCACCTTCACACACACACACACACACACACACACACACCCCTGTATTTTTTAGAATGGCTTGAGGAACCTAACTTTAGGCACCCACGTTTGAAAATTTTGGCCTAACCCTTTCTGTTCAACAATACAGACCACAATTAATGCTGCATGGATAATATACAACAAAAAAATTAATTTGGAGTCAATCAATAAAGTTAAGAGAAGTTTCTATACATCTTAGGTGATAATTTAATCAAATAAAAATTCAAGAAAATAAAAGATTTTGGTAAGACCAACTTCTATTGAAGTGTTGGCCAACTGTTCTTCCCAAACTTGGCTGCCTGGAGTTTTATCTTACAACACATTAGAACTATTAAAATTATTAAATATTTTACCTCCTTAGCCCCCTTTCTGCCCTTAACAGAGCAGATGGAAAGGCAAAGCCGAGCAGCACGTGGGAGATCAGGAATGTACATGTCATATGACAGCCATTCATTCCATCTGTGGGATTTTAAAAGTAAAATAAAAACCAGGTTAAAACAAATAAAACTTAGTACACTTTAGTTAGTAAATAGGCACAAAATGATATGGAAAAAATCAGAGTTTGTTCCTCCTCCAAGCATATTAAATATATATTTCTACTCTAGAAGAGCAGCATCATCAAAATGGCACTTTCTGACTAAGCAGATCAGCCTCCTGCATGTATTCAGTCACGTCTACTTTTAGTCACCAAAGTCCTTACTGCTTTTTACTCCGGTTAGCCCTGCAGAACCAATGTCGCTCAGAGAAAGTGAGCTGGATTTTATTCCTTCTTGGGCCTCTCATCAATAGAATTGTTTACCAAATTTAATCAACACTTGCACAGACTCCCTGACTGTAATTGTCAATGTAGGCCTAGTCTGAAGACATGGGTTTGCATGGTTGTTATTGAGGATTTAATTTGGCCTGCAAAATCTTTAACTATTCATGAAGATGCATATGAAATAAAGAAGTTGGCTTGACTCTCAGAGCCCAGTTTGAGTTACAAGAGCTAGTTAGTTGAAAATGTGTGTTTCTACTTGTAAACTCAGTATTGGGATAATTCGGAAACAAACAATGCCATATTTGTAGTTACATTACAATATAGAGCCACGCACTTTTAAGCACTTTAGTAGGCTTAAGTCGAGCAAAAAAATCTAAGCACGTCAGAACACGACAGAACTAATATGTAAGGCTGCGGGTTTGTCATGGAGGTCACTGATTCCGTGACTTTGTGACCTCTGTGACCTCTGCAGCGGCCGGTGCGCCTGGCTCAGGGGCACCTCAGGCAGCCCCTGTGCTGCTGCTGGGACAGTCTTGGACCCCCACGCCCCCGCCAGCAGCAGAGTTTGGGTGTGGGAAGGGGCAGGCGGCTGGGGCACGGGACGGGGTGGGGAGGGCTCTGGNGGGGGGGGGGGGGGGGGGGGGGGGATGGAGGGAGCCTGCTGGCCCTGCCAACCCCCCCGCCCCAACACTAGCGGGGGTCCCAGCCTGTGCGCCGCCACCTACGCCCCCCCAGCACCAGCAGGTGTCCTGGGCCCCTCCCCAGCAGCCAGGCTGCCTTCCCCCAGCAACCGCAGGGCCCCCAGGCAGCAACACCCCCCCCCCCCAAATTTTATTCACTGGTATTTTTAGTAAAAGTCATGGACAGGTCACAGGCCATGAATTTTTGTTTACTGCCCATGACTTATCTGTGACTTTTACGTAGCCTTACTAATATGTAAATAGATGCTCTCTGACTAAAACGTAGCCTTACTAATACGTAAATAGACGCTCTCTGAAGAAACCCCCCCTCACCTCCCAAGGTGTAGAGGAAGTACTGTCACAGACAAGTGGAAGAAAAAAAAATTCAATTCTGAGGATATAAATCCTAACAAGAAGTAAATGAATGAAAAACTGTCATACACCACTGGTCAGTTTTACATTTAGTTAAAACCAGTGTCTCGTCACTCTTCTCCCTGATGTACACTTCCTTTTCCCGGGTATTGTAAAATACTGTGTTTTTTTCCTTAAGGTTAAGTTTCGCTACAAATTTGGTATTTGTATTTACTAAATGCCAACAATCTACAGCAGTGGTTTTCAACCTGTGGTCTGCAGATCCTTGGGAGTCTGTAGACTATGTCTAAGATTTCCAAAGGGGTCAGCCTCTCCATTTGAAATTTTTTAACGGTCCGCAAATGAAAAAAAGGTTGAAAATCACTGATCTACAGCAATACTTCCTGTACAACAGTGTAATAAGAAAGAATAATTTCCTAGCCAGCTAATGGATACTTTCCAAATATTTGCATAGCTATATTAATTATGATTCTGTTGAACTGTACACTAGTAAACTGCACAGGAAACAAACAACAACACTGGAGAAGAACACTTGAATTTAGTACAGGATGTCTGTTAGCCAATGAAAGTCAGAGAAGCCTGAAGAACAGTGAGTGCAACCTGTTTCAATTATTGCGTTGTAACTAATAAAATAAGGCTGTAAAGATAAAGATCGTTATAATTGCAAATGAGAGAAAAGGTTTCTTCAAATACTCCATTTTACAGAGCAGCGGGATTGAAATTTTACAGTCTTCCATAAGTGACAGTAGGGGTTTTCATCTCAATAGCTCCCCAGCATTACATACTCTGCACATGAAGGCAATTTCTGGAGTTCCATCACCTTTTAACCTCCATATAAATAATAAACAGGCACATACTCTGCTCTCTGCTACAAACACTAATTCCGGGGTTACTCCACTGAAATTAATGGAGTTACTTCAAATTTACACTTGGGTGTCAAAAAAGCAGAATTTGGCTCTACAGAACTACCAAGTATCATTATTATTGTTGTTATAGACTTCTTAAAACATGTTGAATATATCAACTTATATGTTTGGCTATTACCCTACAAAAGCAAAGATGCATAATTATATTTTCTTTGTTGGGTTGCCAAGTTAGATTTCCTCTGTTCGAAGAGGGCACCAGCTTTTAAAAATTGACTATGCTCATGGAAGAACTGAAAAGCTAACACAAAATGCTAAAAAGGAGCATTTTAAAAGCGAACATTAAGTTCTTAAAAGTTGCAAGTGTATCAATAGTGCTCCCTTAGCCCTACATAGACCTTACTCTTTGGATTTCTGCTTAAAAGGAGACTGATATTATTTNACAATCTACAGCAGTGGTTTTCAACCTGTGGTCTGCAGATCCTTGGGAGTCTGTAGACTATGTCTAAGATTTCCAAAGGGGTCAGCCTCCTCCATTTGAAATTTTTTAACGGTCCGCAAATGAAAAAAAGGTTGAAAATCACTGATCTACAGCAATACTTCCTGTACAACAGTGTAATAAGAAAGAATAATTTCCTAGCCAGCTAATGGATACTTTCCAAATATTTGCATAGCTATATTAATTATGATTCTGTTGAACTGTACACTAGTAAACTGCACAGGAAACAAACAACAACACTGGAGAAGAACACTTGAATTTAGTACAGGATGTCTGTTAGCCAATGAAAGTCAGAGAAGCCTGAAGAACAGTGAGTGCAACCTGTTTCAATTATTGCGTTGTAACTAATAAAATAAGGCTGTAAAGATAAAGATCGTTATAATTGCAAATGAGAGAAAAGGTTTCTTCAAATACTCCATTTTACAGAGCAGCGGGATTGAAATTTTACAGTCTTCCATAAGTGACAGTAGGGGTTTTCATCTCAATAGCTCCCCAGCATTACATACTCTGCACATGAAGGCAATTTCTGGAGTTCCATCACCTTTTAACCTCCATATAAATAATAAACAGGCACATACTCTGCTCTCTGCTACAAACACTAATTCTGGGGTTACTCCACTGAAGTTAATGGAGTTACTTCAAATTTACACTTGGGTGTCAAAGAGCAGAATTTGGCTCTACAGAACTACCAAGTATCATTATTATTGTTATAGACTTCTTAAAACATGTTGAATATATCAACTTATATGTTTGGCTATTACCCTACAAAAGCAAAGATGCATAATTATATTTTCTTTGTTGGGCTGCCAAGTTAGATTTCCTCTGTTCGAAGAGGGCACCAGCTTTTAAAAATTGACTATGCTCATGGAAGAACTGAAAAGCTAACACAAAATGCTAAAAAGGAGCATTTTAAAAGCGAACATTAAGTTCTTAAAAGTTGCAAGTGTATCAATAGTGCTCCCTTAGCCCTACATAGACCTTACTCTTTGGATTTCTGCTTAAAAGGAGACTGATATTATTTTAGAACATAAGAACGGCCATACTGGGTCAGACTAAAGGTCCATCTAGCCCAGTATCCTGTCTACCGACAGTGGCCAATGCCAGAGGGAATGAATAGAACAGGTAATCATCAAGTGATCCATCCCATCACCCATTCCCAGCTTCTGGGAAACAGAGGCTAGGGACACCATCCCTGCCCATCCTGACTAATAGCCATTGATAGACCTATCCTCCATGAATTTATCTGGTTCTTTTTTGAACCCTATTATAGTCTTGGCCTTCACAACATCCTCTGGCAAGGAGTTCCGCAGCTTGACTGTGCGTGGTGTGAAAAAATATTTCCTTGTGTTTGTTTTAAACCTGCTGCCTATTAATTTCATTTGGTGGCCCCTAGTTCTTGTGTTACCTGTATTATCATAGCACCTAGGAGCCTTAAGTCATGGATCAGGAAGCCACTGTGCTAAGTGCTGTACAAACAGAACAAAAGGACAGTTCCTTCCATAAACAGCTTGTAATCGAAGTATAAAACAAGAGACAAAACAGATGGATACAGATAGATAGGAGAATATAAGGACACAATGAGACAACAATGGTCAGAATGACAGGCTGTGGCCTCTGTGCACAAGTGGCCTAGTTTTTGTCCAGTTTTTTGGAGCCATCACAGAAAAGGAGAGAGTTTGAAGGAGGATATTGATGTAGCTTTGCAACTATTTACTCGGAACTCCTCTAATGTGTGAGGAGCAGCATGGGAGAAAGCACAAAGGTGTTTGAAAACTTAATTAGAGGATGGATGCTGTCATCATTGACCAATTGGAGGCAAGAGTCAACATCTTGGTAGTGAATGAGAGATGATAGGTAGCGCAGGCTGCAAGGGGCTCTGAAAGTGAAGACGAGTAACAGGTTTGATGCAAGAGAGAAGGGGGAAGTCAGTGGAGGGCCATAAAGAAAGGGGTGACATGGTTAAAGCGACAGGCTAGGAAAATGATTTTTGCAGCAGCATTCTGAACGGTAAGACTGAATTAATCAAGGCAAGAGAAAAGGATATTGCAGTATTTGAGATATGCATTGATGAAAGGCTGGACAAGAGTTTTAGTTGTGTGAATGGATGGGAAAGGTTATATCTTGGAGTTGTCATGCAGAAAGAATCAACAAGACTTTGATGTAAGCTGGATGTGAGGATCTAGAGAGAGGTCCGAGTCAAAGACACCAGATGACACCAGATTATGAGTATGAACAACAGGCAGGCAAGTGGGGTTGTCCACAGGAAAAAGAAAGGAGGCAGCAGGGAGGCCTTCAAGGTGAAGATAAAGAGCTCTCTTGTAGCCATGTTGCACCTGATCTGACAGCAAGACAGCCAAAAGGAGATTTCAGAGAGATACGCTAAGATATTAGTTTGGACAGAAGGAGACTGGAGTAGAGAGGTAGATCTGTGAGTTGGCCCCATAGAGTTGAATTTGTGTTTGTTGAGGAGATTACCCAGAGAAAGAGGTGCAGAGGGAGAAGAGAAGGGGACCAGGGACAGAGCCCTGCAGAATCCCCCCCAAAATTGGGAGATGGCATGATGAAGATCCTCCAAAGGACACGCTGAAGGAGCAATGAGAGAGTTAAGAGGAGAACTAGGAGAGGGAGAAAACAGTTATGGAAGCTAAGGGAGGATAAGATTTCAAGAAGAGGAGAATGGTCAACTATCAGGTCAACAAGGATGAGGATGGAGTACTAGTTCTGAGATATGGCTAAGAAGAGACCATTGTCAAGAGCAGTTTCAGTTGAGAGCAAGAGAGAGAAGCTGGACTGGAGAGAGTCTAAGATGGAACTAGAAGGGAGGAACCTCAGACAGCAATTGTAAACAATGTGTTCAATAACCTTAGAAATAAAAGGGAAAAGGGAGATGAGGTGATAGTTGAGATGTAATTAAGTTGGAGAAGTAGAGTTGTTTAGCTAGGAAGATGGCAGAACTTAGAGAGGAAAGAACAAATCTGTAGTGGAGGAAGGTCAGCCTGGTCACAGAATTTCTGCCAGAGATGCTCCATGGCATGGGAGCAAGAACAGAGGAAGCAGCTATTGAGAGTGAGCCAGGACTGGGGAGATAGTAGGGCGGACCTTGCAATGGGAGAGGGGGCAAAAGAGTAAGATAGAGGAGAAACAAAGAATCAACCACCATAACAGTAGAAGAGAAGGCTGAAAGCAGACAAGTTGTTAGCATTGGACTGGAAATAAGAATGTCAGAATGGCCATACCAAAGGTCCATCTAGGCCAGTATTCTGTCTTACGACAGTAGCTGGTGCCAGATGCTTCAGCGGGAGTGAACAGAACAGGGCAATTATTGAGTGATCCATCCCATGCCATCCAGTCCCAGCTCCTGGAAGCCAGAGGCTTAGGGACACCCAGAGCATGGGATTGCATCCCTGATCATCTTGGCTAATAGCCACTGATGGACCTATCCTCCATGAACTTATCTAATTCTTTGTTTAACCTAGTTTGGCCTTCATAACATCTTCTGGCAACGAGTTCCAAAGGTTGACTGTGCGTTGTGTGAAGAAGTGCTTCCTTTTCTTTGTTTTAAACTTGCTGCCTTTTAATTTCATCCTGTGACCCCTGGTTCTTGTGTTACATGAAGGGACAAATAACACCCCCTTATTCATTTCCTCCACACCATTCATGATTTTATAGACTTCTATCCTATCCCCACTCAGTCGTCTCTTTTTCCAAGCTAAACAATCCCAGTCCTTTTCTCTCTCCTCATATGGAAGCTGTTTCATACTCCTAATCATTTTTGTTGCCCTTCTCTGTACCTTTTCCATTTCTAATATATCTTTTTTTAAATGGGGCAACCAAAACTGAATGCAGTATTCAAAGTGTGGGCATACCATGGCTTTATATAGTGGCATTATGGTATTTTCTGTCTTATTATCTAACCCTTTCCTAATGGTTCCTAACACTGTTAGCTTTTTTGACTGCAGCTGCACATTAAGCAGATATTTGCAGAGAACTATCCACAATGACTCCAAGATCTCTTTCTTGAGTGATAACTAAATTTAGACCCCATCAGTTTGTATGTAGAGTTGGGATTATATTTTCCAGCGTGTATTACTTTGCATTTATCAACACTGATTATCATCTGCGATTTTGCTGCCCAGTTACCCAGTTTTGTGAGATCTTTTTGTAATTCTTCAACGTCTGCTTTGGACCTAGCTATCTTGAGTGATTTTGTATCGTCTGCAAACTTTTCTACTTCACTGTTTACCCCTTTTTCTAGATCATTTATTAATATGTTGAATAGCACTGGTCCCAGTATAAACTCTTGAGGGACACCACTATTTACCTCTCTCCATTGTGAAAACTGACCCTTTGTTTTCTATCTTTTTACCAGTTACTGATCCATGAGAGAACCTTCCTTCTTATCCCATGACTGTTTACTTTGCTTAAGAGCCTTTGGTGAGGGACCTTGTCAAAGGCTTTCTGAAAGTCCAAGTACACTATATGCACTGGATCACCCTTGCCCAGATGCTTGTTGACCCCCTCAAAAGAATTCTAATAGATTATTTCCATTCAAAATATGGAAAGGTCAAGTGACAGGGGGAGTGTGCCAATAAGCAATACTGAAAAAGACCAAGTGATGGTCTGAGAGGGGGAACTCAGCAACAGAGAGATCAGAGAAAACAGCGCTTGGTGAATTTCCACATCAACAGCTCTTTTGGTGAATGGGAGAGTTGAACCAAGGCTAACAAGATCATTCATTTTCCTATTAACAATACGTAGGTCACATTAGATTATTGTTTACCATTTGTATTGTTTACTCAGCATGGATAGTGAAACTAGACCAGTCTGTTTATAGTCAATTCGCTTTCTCATGTTTGGTTTGTCTTGGGTGGATGAAGCTCCCCTGCAAGAGGCTAATGCAAAAGGGATACAGATGCAGATTCTGGAACGCAAATGAGCTATATCAAGTGATATAATCCTCCACCAAGAGAAAAGGGTGGCCTGTCATGAAGCTTATGATGAGCGTAAACTTCAGAGGCAGCGGGTGTCAGTATAAGCCACCTTCATTTCCATCCACATGATCTTCTCAGGGATGGAAAAACAAAAGTGCGCACAGCCTCTCACATAGTAGGGAGCTAAAGTACAGCATGGTTGAAAAGATTCCCTTTAAGTGGATTCATGCTGCAGTCACTACAGAACGACACAACTCAGAACCCCCGATACAGCTGCAATCCCTGTTGTTGGCTGCTAGTACCCGCTACCAGAAGACTAGGGATATGGAGGGGCAACTTTTCCTGAAAGTTCCTTCCCCTGAAATTACAATACAGGGGGGAAATGGCTATCTTGCAGCCTCAAGAGCTTTGGAGAAGAGCCAGTGGCTGAAGACAAAGAATGGAAAAACTTTTTTAATGAATACGATAATGTTCTGGACTAACACCTTTCATCATTCTTTCCCTAAAGAGAGACTTCCTCCCCAAACATCCATACACTATATTAACACTGCAAATAAACTGAACCACAGCTACTGGGAGAGAGAAATTATTTTTCAATAACCATATATTATATAATTAACAGGCCTAATAGAATATCTATTCATTCCCTTGGAGAGCAGTAGTGTTTGCAAGCAAAATTTAAGTACCAACTAATAAACTTTTCTAAAGACATGCAAGGTCAATCAGACAGAAAATGTGAATTTGGAATTATTTTTGAATATTCTCTGAGTCTGATCCAGGCAGATACTGAGGCCCCACAAATATCTTTAGAGCCAGAGAGTGAGCATTGAAGAAATTGCAAAGTACTTTTTAGAGATAAAGACCTTTGTTTTAAATTCATTGGCATACATTTGTACCACACACATTTTGTATTTACATCACCACCATTTGAATTTCCACATTTCGTTTTTAGACACAAACCAGAGTAGATCTAATCTATTTAGGTTTTCAAATCAATTAATTTCCATTCTAGTGAATTGCTTTCTGATCTTCTCTTTGCCTAGTAGCTCTTCTTTACATGGGCCACAGTGTATGTCAATTCCACCTTTTTCTCTGTACTTTTATTTATGCACTTTTCTCTTCTCACTTACAAAACTCTTTTCCCTAACAGTAACTATTCCTATATTTTTTTAAAGCTCTTTCTATTCCCTGTCCTGCCATATTTCAGGGGCATCCTAATTCCAGACTTCCAGTTGCCCTGAAGCCCTAACAGCATTTTCCCCTCCCTAGTGGCTTGTGTTGGGTTGGTGGACATTGATTAATCACAATCCAACATGTTGATAGTGAAAAAGGTTTCCACTTAAAGCAGGGATCTCAAACTCAAATCACCACGAGGGCCACATGAGGACTAGTACGTTGGCCCAAGGGCCGCATCACTGAAACCTTTTCATACAACGATACAAAAGTATAGTAAAAAATGAAAAAAAGGAAGAGTAATATACTATGCTATTAAAAGTCAATTTATTAACTTTTTTAAAACTGTAATGCAAAAAGAGGTTTTAATAAAATATCAACACCTGTAACTATTCCTTATGAGGTCAATAACACTGATGATGATCTACACTAACAGTCTATCAACATAGCTGTAATGGCAGGAACTTTTTAAAGTAACTATTCTTACAAAATACATTGCCACTTTTAACAATTATTCTTCCCAACTACTCACAGCAAAGAATCATACATGCCGAACTTCATACCTCAGACTGCTCATCTAGTCCATGAGGCCCCACCCCTTCCCCACCCCCATTCCAACCCCTTCCCCAAAGTCCCCACCCCCTCCCTGCCCCTATTCCAAACCCTTCCCCAAATTCCTGCCCCGGCCCCGCCTCTTCTCCACCTCCTCCCCGAGCATGCCCCGTCCCTGCTCCTCCCCCCTCCCTCCTGTTTGGCGGCAGGAAGCGCTGGGAAGTAGGCAGAGGAGCGGGCATGCGGCGCGCTCAGGGGGGAAGGACGAGGGAGGAGCGGGGGGTGAGGGGAGCTTGGCTGCCGGGGGAGTTGGCGCCTATGGCAGGCCGCAGGAAATAACTCCGCGGCGTGTTTGAGACCCCTGGCAAAGTGTGGTTTTATTTTGAGAAGTGATTCTATTAAACTGCATTGTGAGGTTCCCTCACTCATTGAAAAACAATTGCCCAAACAGATTGTTTGTATTGTGATATTACCTAGGAACCCCAGTCATATACCCAGATTCTAGTTTGAGATCAACAGAACAAGTGGTAGAAGACAATATGTTAAGCAGCCAGCTCTGCAAACACACCTTGGGATCTGAAAGTCAAGCTATGTTTGTCTTTTTGTCATAGTGATAGATTCTGCAGGGCAAACACTTGTGCAACCCTCTGAAAAGAACTGTTGCATGTTACAAGCAGAATTTGAACTTGCAATTGGAGCTTTGCTAACAAGTCACAAGCCAGAACAGAATCTAGCTCAATTTCCAGTAGCTATGCTGGTTCTGTATTATAAAACAAAAAGGGGAAATGTAGCAAATTTTTGGGTCACAGACAAAACTCTGAATACACGTAGAGAACAGACCTGTTGAGTAAAAGGTTGCTGCTTTTACATAACATTTTACAAGCCAAAATGAAGATCTGCAAAGCCAAAATTAATCCAATTAAACAAATTTGTAAATGGAAATGAGTGATCAATTTAAAAGGAAAACTCCAGTGATTAATTATAATTCTTAGACAGCTATACACATGTTAAATAAGAACGTTTTTCATTTATGATAAATTATTTTCAGTACCTCCTTTTAGAACATAAGGCTGCTTTTTCTCTCAGTGGGGCCTACTATCTTAATGATACTGCCCAGCCAGGGACCCTGCTTGGTGGTAAAAATTGGTACTGACAGAATCTATTTCTGCTTTAGAAAACTCTGGAAATCAGATTTCCCTGAATTGTTACAGTAACATTATTTACCTGGGATTGGAACAAGGTACCCTTTGAGTATTCACATTGTCACATAATGGTTCTCCTCCATGGTAGATACCAGTTCGGACATAGATCTGAAAATAACATGTTTAAGCATTAGCACCTGTTATAGCCCATTTGAATGCTAGACCCTAGTCTGAACAAAAGTTTTACTGTAAACACCAACACTATTAGATGCTGATTAGAACCATGTGTCACACTTTAATTTCTATCAATTTGAGAAAAAGCTATATGGCATAAATGAGTTCACATACTGTAAAGTATTCTTACTGTGCTTCTAGAACAAAATTTTAGTTTACTATCTCTGCATCACCATTTCAAAGTTAGTTATGACTGCATTTCAAATAATAACTTTAAGAAGTAACATAACTGGAATTTATCCTTGATTACCAGGGCAAGCCATGGGGATGGAAGGATAAACTGGGCAACTTCCAAGCACACAAAAGAGCTAGGGTGGTAACAGTTTATGCTGAACGCAATTATCCCCCTCGTTTTTTCCTCTTTCAAGTAAGGGTAGTAAACTTGTCCACAGAACTGTTCAAACAAAAACTTGTCCCAGTTCTTACAGTAATGGCTCTTTAAGCATAGTATTTGTTGTTTTAAGATACACAAGAAAAATCCTTACTTAGTTTTTCCTGCTTCTCCCCAAGTTTATTTTAGATAAATCACCAAATTAAGACCTGATACTACAAATTGCTAAGCATTCAACTCAGAACCTCAATGCTTTGGGTTTCACAGATTGTAAGTTACAGTAATATGTAAAAGGGAAAATTTTAGAAGTTTTATGATGCTTCTTATTAAATGAATAAGACCAAAATTCTCAGATTTGGGTATCTAAAACAAGTGGCCTAATTTTCTAATATGTCATGTAATTCCTAGTACCCACTGAAATCCATGTCAGCTGAGGGTGCTAAAAAACTCTGAAAAATCAGGTAATGTATTTGGATACCTAAAGAAAGATTTAGGTATTTTAGGCAGCCAAGTTTGAAAGCATGGGCCTGAATTTAAGGTGGCATTGGGAGCAGCGTGTGCGCACACCACTTTCAACTTCTGGAAGATACTTTCAATTTTGTTTTTTTAAAGAGGCGTTTATATGGCCATTTCAAATATACTGCAGCTTAACCAAGATTTTTTCCTTATTTGATGGTCTATCACGGGGTGGGCAAACTTTTTGGCCCGAGGGCCACATCTGGGAATAGAAATTGTATGGCAGACCATGCATGAATGCTCACAAAATTGGGGTTGGGGTGCAGGAGTGGGTGAGGGCTCTGTTTGGGGGTCTGGGCTCTGGGGTGGGGCCAGAAATGAGAAGTTCAGGGTGCGGGGGGGGGCGACCGGCTAGGGGTGCGGGCTCTGAGGTGGGGCTCGGGATGAGGAGTTTTGGGGTTCAAGAGGGTGCTCCAGGCTGGGATCGAGGGGTTCAGAGGGCAGGAGGGGGATTAGAGCTGGGGTAGGGGCGTGGGGAGAGGCTCAGGGGTGCAGGCTCCCGGAAGCAGCGGCATGTCCCTCCTCCGGCTCCTATGCTGAGATGCAGCCAGGTGGCTCTGCACGCTGCCCCGTCCGCAGGCACCGCCCCTGCAGCTCCCATTGGAGTGCCGGAGGGGGCCATTGGACCGTGTAGGAGCCGAAGGGGGGCCATGCCTCTGCTTCTGGGAGCCGTGTGGAGTGGCCCCCAACCCTGCGCCCCGGCTAGAGTGCCGGAGCGGGACAAGCCCCAGACCCCGCACTCCCCAGTGGGAGCTCGAGGGCCGTCTTAAAACAGCCTGTAGTTTGCCCAGCCCTGGTCTATCATGTACTTTTAGTTAGAAAATTTGCTTTGAAAATATAAACTTTGCTAGTTGTCTGTGTGCTCTGTATGCGCCAAGGCCCTGTCCAATACTCACTGGTCAGTGGGAGTCCTTCCACTGACTTAAGTGTGAGTTAGGCCCCTAATTAACACTAGCAGCTGGTATCAACATATACTGTTGACCAACTGATTCCCTAATTTTGTTAGAGAGGCCTATTGAACTGAGTGTGGCTCTGTTTTCATTCTGATTCTAGGCAATAATTTAACATCCATGCATTCAGAATTTCACTTACCTTGTCAATGTCTCGAATGTTTACATTTACATAGGTGGCACAAAGAATTCTTATCCTGAGAGTACTGTTTATGACCCAGAGAGATTTGACTGAAGCTTCGCCATTCATGTATGGTGTAGCAGTAGAGATCCGCCTGGAATAAGATGGCATTGTAAAGGTATCCAGTGGCAGCTGGGTATAAAGGCTTTCCTTAGCCATCAGCATCAGGTTGGGCATTCGGCCAAGCATTATACAACTTCTTATGTACTACAATAGTTGGAAGAAAAAAACAAAAGAAAAAAAGGCTGTTTTGCTGTATTTTCTTTGTAATCAATACTTAAAAATATTAAAGGAAAGCATATATAAAATCCAGAAGGCTAAGAAAATTACATTTAATTAGCTCTTGTAGCAGTTATCTTTATAGCATCCTTTACATTGTTTTCAGTTACAACACCAATGTTTTTAACTAGCTTATTGCATATGACCAAGCAGGCAGCATGATATACAAATTTTAAGAAAAAAATAATCAATGTCTGCAGCAGTAGCACATTCTATCTGAATTCCATGTTTTCAGCTAGCGGTAAAGGGCTGGCGGTGTCTTGTTACAATAGTGGTACAGTCTCTAAAGAGAAAGCAACACAACTCAGTCAGTCTCTGTCACCAGGTCTATTGAGTAACATTGATGTCTGCTCCAGAGGGAGCAGCTCACCCACTCTTCCATCCAGTGGTTCCCTGTCAAAGTGATAGCTATTACTTAAGACAAAAAATCACAAGGCTGGGAGATAAAAAAGAGATAAACCCAGGGACAAAGAAAAATTAAAAACGACTTACTGTACCTATAATTTCTGCAGTGGAGGGATACTCCGTATTATTTCAATAATCACAAAGCAAATAGGAGTTAGAATATCTATTTCTAAATAAAAATGTCATTTACAGTAGTAATGTCTATTTTGTAATTTAGCATTCTCTCTCTCAGAAATTTAGGGTGGTATTTCCAAAAGTGCTCAGCACTGGCCTTTACTTGATCAGAATAAATTTCCACTGACTTCAATGGGAGCCTGGATAGGCCAAAGCTGAGTACTTGCGCTGCATTTTTATTTATACGGCAATTAACTGTACACAGTAAAGTCAATTGCACAAAAATTTAAGCTAGTTGGCTAATATGTATTTTCATTTTCTGCCTTCTGAATTAGTTTAAGAAATGAAACTTAAGTCAGTCACAGAATCTTAATACATCATTCCCTTACTGCCCTCCCAATTTTAATTCTTCTAGTGTATTTTTAAATAAATCCATTAATTTACAACAAGTAACTCACCTTATACTGGCTCAGAGGATATTTTTCTAGCAAGTATTCATCACAGCCGCACACTTTTAAAATATACTTGCCCTGGTACTCTAAAACGCAGAGTTTTAGTTGTTCAGATGACAGCAACATACTTCGTGTTTTTTTCCTGATTGCTTCAGCAATAACTTGCTCAGGAACACAGTCATGGTTGATTTTTAAGGTATATTTCTGCTTGTCATTGTTCGGGGACACTATTACCCATATCACCACTATTATTTGCCCTGGAATAATGTGAAATAACATCAGATTCTATTATTGCCCATACATAGTCTTCTAAAGAAACTGGTCAGACTCGGAATTGCTTGTCATAATCCTTACTGAAAGAACATGCAGGCACAATTCACAGCCCAAAGTGCAGAGAACCTTCTGCAAAAGTGCTCAGTGGACTCTACTTACATTAACTTCTGAAAAAGCCATTCTGGTCTTACTGTCCAAGTACATGTACATTCAAACTGTCATTTAACTACAAAACTATTTCTAAACAACTAGTACTTATTCAGCCAATCTTTTTCCACTGACAATATGACTATTCTGTAACTAAGGACTAAAAGATAGTTTATGTTTCCATAATCATTTAATTCTACATGTTCTAAATATTACTAGAGACACTTCTGAACTCAGACAAAAATGCTAATAGCAGCTGGAAATCAGTCCACCCTGTCACAATCACTGAAACAGTTGCGTCAATCAGTGCAATAACTGGATGACTCAAGCTGTAAATGTTTTCCTATTTCAATTTTCTATATTCTATGTGCTTGATCAAATGTGGCATTTCTTTTGAGTTCAACTCCTACTAAGCAGGTTATCCTGACTGAAGACAAAGCGTGTAACCAAATTGTAAGATGTTGCTACAGTGTATTAAATACACTACATAAATAATGATTCACCTGTCTGCCATCACGAATTGTACTAACTGAAATTTTTGTTAATAGAAATAAGTACCATTAAGTCGTTATAGCAAACATTTGTTTTACCTTTATCTAGTTTACTGTATATGTGCTTGGGCAGTTCAGGTGAAGATTCAACATTTGGCGGACAGACATATAATGCTCTACTATGGGGTGCATTCACATCTCGAAGATCCACTGCTTCTTTACAAACATTAAGAATATTTCTTCTGAAGTCCTGTACTTCTGGATCCTTAACCATATCAAATTCACAGACAGGCATGCCAATAGCAAAACCTAAGATATTGAAAAAATACTTAATTAAATAGTCAGTGACTAATAAATATATCGTAGTACAATGGGAGCTGCGGGAAGTGGCGTGGGCCGAGGGACCTACTGGCCGCCTCTTCCAGCAGCTCCCATTGGCCTGGAGCAGCGAACCGTGGCCAGTGGGAGCCGTGATCGGCCGGATCTGCGGACGGGTCAGGTAAACAAACTGGCCTGGCCCGCCAGGGGCTTTCCCTACACAAGCAGCGTCCCAAGTTTGGGAAACACTGTGTTAGGGGCTTTAAGATTGGCTCATACAACTTATTTTTATCATGAATATTTACTGTAGTGCCACATTCAAGTGAGCAGTAAAGTTGCAAACTCAATGAAAAAGAGTGAAGATTTTTATCACCATGTTTTATCTACAAGATTTTATTTTACAAAATATAGTTATCTGATTTTTCAGACTGATAGACTGGAGCAGGATAAGAAGAAAGCATTTATATAAAACTGGTTTGCTGTAGTGATTATTCCAAACAGTCAATCAAATACACCAAGTAGTGAGAAAACTCACTCAACATTATAAAAGAAAAGAAGGGGTGAGCCAATTAGTTTTGTACTGTGATGTGGTTATAATTGTAAAACACATTGGTGATCAGTGCAGGATAGATAAATACAAAAGCATACTACCATAATTTGCATTATTAAACCAAACATTCCCACCCAGGTTTGAAAAAGTTCTGCCCCCTCCTTCCCCATCTCATTCTCTCTGTGAAGTCTTCTTTTCTAAGCATGCTTTTAAAATCTATCTATCTCAAGGCTATTTAAAATCATTATTTAAATCATTTTTTTAAAACTATTGACTTAAATCAGATTGAGGCTTTGTAAAACCAATTAGAGACACTCTGTGTTAACACATTACATTAAAATTTATAATGAACTAGCTTATTTGAATTTTCCAAAATTGCTATATATAGGCAAAAGAAAAAAATATCAAAAAGTAAGGCTCTGATCTTTTAAACATGTAAGCAGGTACATAACTCTGCTCACAGGAATAGTGCCACTAACTTCAACAGGATTACTCATTTGCTAAAAGCTAAGTGGGGCTAAAATTGTATTTTATTTAAAAACTTCTCTCAGTAGCATAAAATCTTTGTCATTTCAAAACAAAACTGCTTCAGTGTTAACAAAGAAAATTATTTCAGTACGTTAAACAAAGTTATTGCAAACTTTATTTAAACCCCCCTCACAAAAATCACTCAAGCCAAAGTTTTCAGAAGTAGCAATCTAAAAGTTAGGCTGTTAAGACGCACAGTATGGATGTTAATGAAATCTTGGACTTGTCTTTTTCATTTTAAGTGTGACACTTCTTAGCAGAAAAAACCTCTAATAATCTGAAATTCTACTAACAAGCCGGAAAGTAATTAAAGAAACAAGTAGAAAATATCCACTTTAGCCGTATAATATAAAATAGGGAGAGAAAGAATTAGCAACATATAAATTAAAAAAATCTGATTTGAATTATAAATATTACTTGAGATTTTAAAATCATGATTTTTTTATCCACTGTCTTGTTTCCTCCACTTTCCCCTTCCTTCCACTCTCTCATTCACACCCACAAACTCATCCTACCTACTTATACCCACCCCTTCATACACTTTTCAAGCCCTAATAGCCAGCAAACTAAACAAACAGCACCAAAGAGACAATGCTTTGTTGAGAACCCAAGGCCTTCTCACCCCTTTTGAACAATCTGCTAGGAAAGAGTGGAGTAGACTCAGACCAGATCACAACTACTTGCCACATTAGTATTTTTCCCCAGTGGCTGCATCAGAATTTAAGTGCTTCAGAATTTAAGATTTTTAAAATCTCTAATCAGTCTCTAATCTTTAAGAATGCAAAAGTAGTTACAATGAGTTTAATTTTATACTGCTATTACATATGGGCAGAACCTGGGGAAATGACCATTTATTCTTTCCCCCAGACTCACTTTAGGATGAAGAGGAAGGTTCTGGATTCCTAACAGGGTGCTGTCCACAGACCCTACACTTAGGGACTCCATCTTTTGTAACCATCAGCTATCAAGTGCCTAAAATGTGAATTCCCCAAACACACTGGATGGAGGCACTCTCTCTCTCGGCACTGCACCCTGATTCTCCTAACTGCTGCAAAAATAGCGGTTTTCTGCACTGATCAACCCTTTCCCAGCCTCCATTTGGGGTCCTCCTCCCTAGTGTATACCTCCAGTGCCTACCTCAGTGCTGCCACCTAGAAAATTCATAAGCAACAAAGTGAAATCGACCAGATTCTTGGTCAGCTTCATTGTTGCTTACAGGGTTCCCTATTACTCTGCTGCAGATTGGGAAGGCTTTGAGTAGCCTACAGCAGGGGTTCTCAAACTGGGGGTCGGGACCCCTCAGGGGGTCGGGAGGTTATTCCAGGGGTGGAGGGGGTCGCGAGCTGTCAGCCTCCACCCGAAACCCTGCTTTGCCTCCAGCATTTAAAATGGTGTTAAATATATAAAAAGTGTTTTTAATTTATAAGGGGGGGGGGGGTTCGCACTCAGAGGCTTGCTATGTGAAAGGGGTCACCAGTACAAAAGTTTGAGAACCACTGCCCTACAGGCTTGTTTACACACAAAAGCTGTACCGTTTTACCTATTCCGAAATACAAGGTACAACCCTAACATCCGTTAGCTCAGGGGTCGGCAACCTTTCAGAAGTGATGTGCCGAGTCTTCATTTATTCACTCTAATTTAAGGTTTCGCGTGCCAGTAATACATTTTAACATTTTTAGAAGGTCTCTTTCTATAAGTCTATAATATATAACTAAACTATTGTTGTATGTAAAGTAAATAAGGTTTTTAAAATGTTTAAGAAGCTTCATTTAAAATTAAATTAAAATGCAGAGCCCCCAGGACCGGTGGCCAGGACCCAGGCAGTGTGAGTGCCACTGAAAATCAGCTCGTGTGCCATAGGTTGCCTACCCCTGCGTTAGCTCTTCAATCATTACTGTTTCACTGAAGATCTCAAATTGTTTCTGACTGTAAGGTAATAAATCAAATACAATCAGTATCCAGTTACAGTGTGCTCTTCAGGTATCTAAAGGGATGTCATAAGGAGGAGGGAGAAAACTTGTTCATCTTAGCCTCTAAGGATGGAACAAGAAGCAATGGGCTTAAACTACAGCAAGGGAGGTTTAGGTTGGACATTAGGAAAAAGTTCCTGTCAGGGTGGTTAAACACTGGAATAAACTGCCTAGGGAGGTTGTGGATTTATTATATTCATGTCTCCCTCTCGAGGTCCCTTCCAGTCCTAGAGTCTATGAATCTTCCTTGGCATTCAGCACAAGGATGTCATTTCTCACGCTTGGGACCATATGACAAAATTACCATGGAAAGCAAGTGAAAGGAATCACGGTGGAATTTTCCAAAGCAACTAAATCTGTGTCTACACACCAAAGTTGTATTGCTTTCACTATACTGAGAGCGATAAAACAGTACAATCCCACAAGTGCGTCACAGTTATATTGGTATGGCTTATACCCATACAGGAAGGTGAAGAAACCATTCTGGTACAAGGTACATTTTAACTGTGTCCACACTAGGGATTGTACTGATATAACTATTTCACTTTTAAAAAAAATAAACATCCCTAACAAAAATAGTTATACCAGTACAAAAATTGCAGATAAACCAGGCAAAAAGAAAGACATTGCATCTATCTGTTTACAGACTTAGAAAGATACTAACTTATACTTGGTTCATGGCTGAAAATTTATCTTCTAGCCTTAATGGCTACACACTTTTCCTTTTAAACAAAAGTTTTGAGTCTGCAAAAGTTGATGACTTATTAGGGACAACTTCACATTCACCATAGTTAAGTGGATTTTTGAAGCCCCTTCTCCACCCCACAGTAGGAAATATCTGTTTTATATTTTGACACAGCTACACCAAAAGCTCCCTACCTCCCTACATGCTACTCCCTGAAACAATCGAGACAATCAATAACAGGAATGACTTCAGGGTTCAGAACCCATCTGTACAATCATTTTACCCATTTTTAAGAGGACAATTTCTACTGTTTTAAAATTAGTAATAAATAGTATTCCACAACCATTTCTGGGGGACTGTATAAAGACAAAACCAAAAAAAAAAAAAACCCCAAAACACAAAAAACTCACCAACACTTTCAAAATTATTATTATTTTTTACACTTTCCACTGACATTTTGCTTAAAAAAAAAAAAAAAAAAACACTCTCTCCCCCTCCACCGCTAGTGAAAACCTCGCTCTCCAAAACGAGAATTGCAGCAGTTAAAATCCCAGCTTTTTATTTGCACAACACAATAAAAGAGTGCTGGTTTTATTGTGATCACTGTCTTCGCTACATAGCTCACAACACCACCCTTAATTTCTGCCAGACAGCTGCAGTTTTTGCAAGATGGCAGCAAATTACAATTGATGAGAATCACATGCCCATTTCAACTCCTCTTTCAGTATTTTGAAGAGGACAAGCTGATTAAGTTTATTAACTAGGTAAATCAGGAAGCTTTAAAACACAGAACATCTTACCAATTTCCCGATTAAGAATCTTTTCTTCTCTGTTGCCTACTGGTTCAATGACTTTTAAAAAAGGCTGAAAGAGCCGCAGGTCACAAAGTCGCCGTGTTTCATCAAAAAATTCTTCTCTTTCTGCTTCTTGTGTAACACTTACGAAAATGTAAGAAGATTCATCTTGAAGGAGCTGATAAAGAGGGTATTTTCTTGCTTCTTTGAAGAGTTCATGCTTGATAGTCAGTAGTGTGGCCTCACGGAGGCATTCTAGAGTCACTATCATTCCATTAGGTAGAAGACACTCTACAAGGATCCTTGGTGGCATCAAATGGATGCCCCATAGTTCACCAGATGATGGTCTTGGAGGCATTTTCTTAATCTTTTGGTAAACTTACAACAGAAACCAGTTTAAGCACAGATTCCTACAGGAGAGACCTAAATAAATGTAAAACATTAAAACATATTAGAATGAAAAATATAAACCTCACAAATTAGAACTGATAGAGCAGCTTTATCTAGACTCTTATATAACCCCAACTGACGTAGTATCTGAGCACTTGTGACATGAAATTGGGGTAGGACATACAAATTATTGCATTTTACCAAGGAGGGTGGGGGAAGGCAACCCAAAGTATGATGTCAAAGGAAGTTCTGGGGAAAATCCACATTTTTAATATGAATTAAATCCCTCAACTGGTACAATTAATAGCAACACAGATGTTATTCATACTTGTTACAAACTTATAACAATATGCATATAGTGATTTGCAAAAAAAAATAAAGTGGATTAATTTTTCCATTAAAAATGATTTGCACACTTATGCTTGAAACACATTTAAACAATTCTCTTCATTCCCCACTACATTACCCCCAATAATTAGAACGTTCACCTGTAAGTTATAAATAGCTTAACCTCACAGATGACTATGCTTTACAGTTTCAATTTGTATTAAAAATAGAAACTTGGAAGATACGCAATTGTGCTAAATAATCACTTTCAGGTCTACACACTGAATCTGTACAGTAATTTGCTACTGAAACATTTCCCAAATTCTCATCAGTGGTCTTGCCAACCCACATACACATCTATCCATCTCCAATCACTGACACATAAGGCTTTGAAGTTCTTCTAACAGCTAAAAGCTAGGTTTTGTCCTCTGCTAGGGAAAGACTAATTTGAAAGATAGGAGCTTCAATGTCCACATGCAACACTCAATTAAGTCAATAGTCCCCATCCCAAATGTTCTGAAAGTAATAAGCTGGGATGCCTGTCAGGGTGCTGCCCCTCCATTCTGCTTGGTGTAAGTCTTTGGTTAATATGCATCTGATAACCCCTCCATCCCAAATTCCCTATGGTTGCCGGAAGGGAGAAGGTACGTTAGTTCTCTTTCTACTCAGACCTCCTCCCTTCCACCCCAAAGCCTCCTGGCTGCTGTGAGGGTTGGTTAGAAAGTTTCTGCTATCCTATATCTCTCTCAGCTTTCCAGCTGCTGCAAGGAGCACATTTCTACTCTGCCCTCTTTTTTTTGTGTGTTGAAAACTGCCACTGTTCAGTTTTCTCAAGGAGCAGCAGAGTGAAAGTGGCAATTCTTTTCAGTTTCACTGCAGTCCACAAACTTCTGAATGGCAATAAGATTGTGATCAGCCTTCTCTGCTGCAGCTTTGGAAATTCTACAAATAGCAACATAGGCAATGGAACTCTCCATTGCAGTTTTAGTAAAATGCTACATTGATTTACACTCTATTCATGTTTAAAAGGTTCTTTATCACCATAAAGGCTAGTTTTTCTTTTGTTTTTTAATGAAAGCTTAGATTCTGCAGACGTTAAAAAAAATTCTCTATTTGACCCATAGGAAGGCAATGTAGATTTGGATATTTTACACTCAGACCTATTGACTGCTCAACTAGATCATAAATAAGAGTTTGAGATTTAAATTAAAACCATCTTCTGTATACGGTGTTAACAAAAGAGTAGGAGTGAAACGCTGAAATTATATAATCCTTTAATCTGAATATTTCAAAGGTCTAAAGTAGGTAAAATGGGGATTCTGACAGATGGGGAAATAAGGTGCACATGGTTAAATAACTTGCCAAAGATATCAAAACAGGTCTTTGGCAGAAAGAGAGAGACCCCATGACTCAGTCAGTCCTTTGCTCTACTGACTATATAGCATCTATTGCTTTCTTTATTGTTTACATTAGCATCCCCATTCCACCGATTATTAAAACGAAACTAAATGAGACAAGGAAAATAACCCACAATTGTTTATATTACTATGTTAACAATCCATGTATTAATACACAATTACTGTAAATCTATTTAACAAGCCTGATCTTGCAATTTTCTAGAAATCATATGCAGAAATCAAATTTTCTATAGATTTTATTTTTTCATACATGTCACAACTGCATTTATTATATTCATGTCTCCCTCTCTGTCATTCTTCAATGTCAAAAGCCATTTTATAGAATGTATTTCAGTCTCTTATGACAAGAGATAATGCAGAAATTTTGATGTCCCAAAAGGATGGTGGAAAATTATAATATGAGAAAAGTGTCAAGTCAAAAAAAAAAAAATTGAAGAAGTTGTACTTATTAATAGAAGGATACAAGCCAATCGTTTCTGGAAGAGTTTATCATACAACCAATGAAGAAATGACAGGCTGGCAATATTTTCCCCTTCACTGTTTTTGTTCCTAGTCAACCAAGACACGAACAAGACTCCAGTCTACACTACCAAAATTATGGTTGTCTAACATATTTATAGTTAAATCGTATTACAAAAAGTGTTTTGTGTGTTTTTTTTTATTTTTATTACCACCAGTATGGTCAGGAGAGAGAGATAGGGGAACCATGTTACAAACCTAGATATCTACCAGTGTTAAAATTTGGGTCTCATGTTCAGAACATGTTTTCTGTCCACATATGCAAAACAAGTGATAAACATGGCTGTGTCCAAATCATCCTAACCCCCATGTTTAAGCCTGTTAATTTTTGTAGTGCAGACTGTGGCCTAGTTCTGTAACATTAGGCTGCTGAAAAGTGTATGCATTTTTTTTTTAAACTATTTAATTTTAGATTACAATCAAACAATTCAGCAAGTCTTAGCAGACCCAAAATAATTTTTCAAAATAAAAAAGCCAATGATGTTTATGAAGTACAAATCTTAAAATAGTCAATGTGCTTGTTTTCTAAAAGAGTGTGTTGCCTGCAAGTAGGCCAATGGGCAAGTCACTACACCTCTACCCCGATATAACACGACACGATATAACATGGTAAAGCAGAGCTCCAGGGGGGCGGGGCTGTGCACTCCAGCAGATCAAAGCAAGTTCGATATAACACGGTTTCACCTATAACACAGTAAGACTTTTTGGCTCCCGAGGACAGCATTATATCGGGGTAGAGGTGTATTTTAGAACAATCACACTAAAACAGCAGCTTATGTTTCCTCTTCTGACAGAGTAGGGGCTAGAAGCATATGCTGGAACTGGGCGCACATTAATTCTATGTGCGCATTCACTCCACTTGTGCATGTAAGGATACCATCATGGTTTGTATTTGGAAAGTAAAAGGATTTCTGTTTACATTTTCAAAGTATAATTAGTGTTTTTGTCTTGTTTTGAGAAAACTGGAAGGCTGCCTGGAATAAAGTGAATCAATTCTGTTCTTAAACAGCTCAAGGAATATTACTGTAACAAATTTTGGAATACAGGTCTGTCTCATCTTACGCTGGGGTTACGTTCCGCGGTTAGCGCGTAAAGCGAAAACCGCGTATAGTCGAAATCCCATTGACTTTAATGGCAGGCGGAATTGCCCGCACAACAGGAACAGTACATAAATTGCTTTTTTTATCTTTTTTTGTTTGTTTTTGCCGACCGCGCAAAGCCAAAATCGCGCATGTTAAATGCGCGTAAGATGAGACAGACCTGTAGATATTACATAGACACAAATAAGGGCAGGGATGAGCACTTCCAAATCATGGCTATAATCACCCCTCCAGACTACCAGAATTTTGAGACACCACAAGTAGCCAGCAAGACCAAACTCACAGCCCCCTCATTGACCAAACTACCAACTCTTTGGGCTGGTTACAGCGTCTTCCTGAACCACCATGTAATTGCATTCTCCTTTCCCAACCCCACAAACCACCTGTTGCAATTATTGCTAATGCACAACTATATTTTAGATTGTGCCAAAAATTATTAAAGTAGTTTGAGTATGCATGTAACATATTTAACTTCTATCTTTATTCCTCTGCATATGGAGTAGTTAAAAAAAAAAAAAAAAAGCTTTGCAGACCACTTTCCTATTTGGTTGGTACGTACATTTTTACAGTACTAAGAGCTATGCTATCTGAAGACATACAATATTTGTCTAAATCAGTCATCTGTATCATCCACTTTCTGGTGAACGAGAAATGACCATAAAGGCGGCCCAAGATAAAGAGCAAAGTATTTTTGCTTTTGCTGTCATACAGTAGAACCTCAGAGTTACAAACTCACTGGTCAACCACACACCTCATTTGGAACTGTAAGTACGTAATCAGGCAGCAGCAGACACGAAAAAAAAGCATATACAATACAGTATTGTATTAAATGTAAACTACTAAAAAAGTAAAAAGAGAAAGTTTAAAAAAGATTTGACAAGGTAAGGAAGCTTTCTGTGCTTGTTTCATTTACATTAAGATGCTTAAAAGCAGCATTTTTCTTCTGCATAATACAGCTTTGAAACTTTACTAAGTCACTGTTCAGTAGTAAACTTTTGAAAGAAAAATCACAGCGTTTTGTTCAGAGTTACGAACATTTCAGAGTTTTATGAACAACCTCCATTCCCGAGGCGTTCATAACTCTGAGGTTCTACTGTATAAGACTAACCCTGTTCTGGATAATAGTAGTCTCATTTTCTCATGGCATTGCAATGAGGGCAGAATTAAGGTAGTTTGGCTACCTTAACTGAACTTCCAGTCAATAAAACGTTTCATTATAAGCAGAGCTGGATGAAATTTTTCAACTGAAACTTTTTTTTGGTGAAAATTGCAGATTTGGCAACACCAAAACATGTTAATTCCTGTCAATTTTGCTGAACTGTTTTTGTTGGGGGAGGGGTTTTTTTGGGGGGGGGGAAGAGGAGGGAGAGAACCTAACCTCCCACCCGCCTAAACATTTCATTTTTCTATTCTGAACAACCTTTCATTTAGAAATGTACTTCAGTCGTCTTCTTATAAAAAGTAAATATTAAAAAAATGCTCAACATCTAAATGAAACATTTCATCTGACCATAAAAAATATTTTTTTGACTTTTCAGAATTGTCAGCAAATAGAAAAATCAGTTATTTGCCCGGCTTTAGTCGTAAACTGCTGTATACAATTAGCCAAGGCTACTGGGCACACTTTTGCCATGAACATTCATCTGAGGCCTTTACAAAGTTTAATGTTATTTCTTCCTCAACCACTTCTGTCCTGAAAGAAAGAATTCCTGTAGCAACCCATTCAAACTGTCATCATCCAGGAGAAGTGATCATCTGATCAGAAGAAGCCATAACTTTCTGAAACTTGCAGGAATCTCTGCCAAAAGATAAAAATGCAGATAATATACCGGCTACCCGATTGCCATAGAACATTTAAACAAGCAATGGGGAACAAGATCAATAGTGGAGCTAGACAAATGTTGTCCAATTAAACATTGTTTCATCAGAAAATACCGATTTGATGAAGAAAAATGTTTTTTTGAACCTATTACAGATTTGACCTAACTTTTGTCAATGGAAACATGCCAGGGGGCCCGTGTTCCAGGATCCACAGCACCACGGTACAGAACCTACTGGGGCTCTTACTGCTAGGCTCTCCACTATGCTGCAGTGTTACCAGCCTCCCTGCCACAAAGCAGGGAGCCTAAAACTCAGAGCCCAGGCTCCTGCTGGGGCTCTGGGGCAGCCCTGCCACGTAAGGGCTTCTAGGCTCCTTGCTTCTAGGTAGAAACCTGAAAGACCTAGGTGCCCTGGCTCCAGCTACAGTTTGGCTCTCAGATCTGCAGCAGGGACCCTAGAAGTCCTGAGAATCCCAGCTCAAACCAGGGCTCTGTTATGGAGTTGAGAATCTGAATCCTCAGACCAGTTCCCAGGGTCTGCACCTCTGGGGCAGCTGCACCAGAGACCACTATCTATTAATCCGTGTTTTGACTGTGCCACCAAGACAAAATGATTCTAAAGAATGGCTGCAGCCTTAATCCCAGAGATAAACATGCTCTTCCATGAATCTGCCCGAGGGAGGAGCACGCTTGTTCTCAATGGCATATTTCCTTTTGCAGATGCAGCAGATCCACAGATTCAACCCACCCTACATCAAGACTATTCATGAAAATTCTCTTCTCTGCATGATCTGTAGTATAAAGTTGTTAGTGTTGGTAATCAAGGAATATAATTACTGTTAGCAGTTATATTAACTGGAATTTTTTCAACTCTGGATGTTATCAAAGTAGCGGACTCCTTATTGGCAGGAGCTAAACTTGCATCTAGAATCAACATATTAGTGTCTCCCCAAAAGAAGGCTGAAGACTCACTGACAAGCTTGGGGGGGGGGGGGGGGGGGGGGGGGGGGGGAGAGAGAAAGAGAGGGGGGAGAACTGTATCCTCCCTATCAGCCTTCCTTTATCCTGAGGGTTGCTTGTCATCAGTGCAAAAAAAAGCTCCACTCCTGTGCAGGCTTTGCAACGGTGAAGTCCTACAATGTTCACTATTATTCACTGACTAGCATAGTGACTAGCATACTAGGCACAAAAGTTCAGCTAACATCCTTCCTTTAAGTTTTCTCTCTTGCAAAAGGAAACAAGCAGTAGGAACTAACCAGGAAAGACAAAAGCAGCTCCATACATTAACTGTTGATGTATTGAACCACTAAATTAAACAAACAGTATTTCCGTTTGTAAGATCATAATGTATACACCTTAATAATTATAAATCAAACTGAATAAATCTGCAACATCAATGAAAAATAAGTAAAAGTTTCCTAATCCTCTGCAATTCAATGCATGAACTGTAATCACTCATTTCACTTCCATTAGGTTATCCTTACAACTGAATGAGCCATTCAATAAACATGCTACATTTTATTTCCAAATATTCAAAGTAAGTTAGCTTCTCTTATTGCAAGAAAAAAATCTCATTAAATTGCTTCCTGTAACAATTATTCTGTTTCATATGCATCCCACTAGGACTTTTGTACAGATTTGATTAGTCTTCCCAGTTAGAAATTCACTCCACAATCCACACAAAAAAACCTCCTAGATTCATAACTGACTGACCCCACCCCACATGAAACAAACTCCAAAAATGTATACACTGTTCTCAGGCTTAGATCACCATATTGATTTTATTTCTCATTATCCCACTCTTAACCATCAACTGAATTTTTCCAACATAAGATTGTTATGACTTCAATCGATTCCCCAAAAGCAAAATTCTGGGAGGAACAGGAGTCGCTTTCCCAGGGGAAAAATATTAATCTCTCTCTTCAGAATGTAAAGCTTTTATCCACTGGTGCCAGTATGTCAGCCTAGAAATTTCAAACTCCATGGACTAGAGAACAAAATGTTGTCTTCCCTCTTAAGGCACATCAGTCACTCCAAAGCCCAGCACAAGGAGAGTTGTCAGGGTTGTCAGTGTGTTTGCTTTCGCTACTTTCCAAATCTGCTGCATGGTGACAGTAGAACTGCCTTCAGTCTAGGTATTTTCAATTATACTCCTTTGTTCTTCTGGCCTGCCTTCAGGCATTTTTCTAGAATACAGATACAGACCAAGCATCTAATACAAAGACTTGAAATCGTCCTCTGCTATAACATTGCTGATGTTAAAATTATTTTTGTTGCACTGTATGTAAACAGCTTCCTCATGTCTTTGTATTTTTCTATCTTATTTCATCCATTTAACAAATTGTGCAAATCCAGTTTTCACATGCATTCTTGTATGGCTGCAAACAGCATAGTAAAAGGAAAGGGTTAGGAGGGATATAGCCCTTTTTGAAACATTGTATTACTAAGGTTTTCGTTTGTTTTATAAAATGCCCCCTTGTCTACACTACAAAATGTACCCATTGCTGACTACTGCTGTAGTTGAACCAATTATGTTTAAATCAGTTTCTGAAACAGTGGTCTCAGCACTTGTTTAGCTGCATCCATTACTGGTGATGGGTAAATTTTGTAATTTAGACAAGGCTTTAGAGAGCTCTCTCTCCAGGATGAAATCATAAGTGAATATTATAACAATTATCACTATAACCCAAACAGCACTAGTATCAGACCCAGTGTAAGATACTGTACAAAATTAAATAGCTGCATTTAAACCCATTTTGTGAATAGGATATTATAGAACCATGTTCTAAAATTCATATTATAAATTCTAAAGCCACAAAAATAGCCCTGTAGGAGGGCTTAACTGTTTTTGCCACCATGTAGTCTAGTCCTGCTCTGAGCAGTGTTTAAATAAAAAACAGAAAACAAAAACACACAAACCCCAAGCCTCCCAATATTGGTACCAGTGGTAGAGCTGCAACAATGGAGAATTACAAGTCCCTTTTTTGCCAATCCATATGCAGCCTGGCTGTCAAAGCACAATACAAGTCAGATAAGCTGAAGACATGTTTAAATGGAGTCTAAGCACTGTTCCTTAATTCTGCCTGAAGCCCAGTGTACCGGAGCCTGAAACTGTGAAAAAAGGTACAAAACAGACAGTAAGGTATGGAGGTCTGTGGCTCTAAGGCAGTGGGGCCTGCTCAAGTGTTTTGGGGTTGTTGGTTTTTTTGGTTTTTTTTCTTTCAAGGCACTTAAATTTTTGTCAGTATGCACTCACGGTTTCAGGGACAGAAGGAGGAGGATCCTGGGAAGGAGAAGCACTTGGAATTTTAGATGACCTCCACCACCACCTCTGTAACCATGCTTTTCCTTAAAGGACCCTAAGGAGTAAGAACATGGAGAAGGTGGGAACTCTTGTTCTTTCTCCTTGGACATTTTCTTCTACTTTACAATTTTGCTCTCCTTTCCACCATGCTGTGTGCATGCGTAATACAAGGGTGAGAATTCCACAGTGATGCAGTGTTTCTCAACTAGTAGCCTCTTCAGATGAGATAAAAACAAACAAAACCCAACACATTCTAAGCAGTGATACACCGTTAAACACTAAAATTGCATTTTGAGGCCTCGGAAGGCCAGTGTGCCTTCCTTCCTTGAACTTCCACATACAGTATCTGCTAAATCCCATTATTCCAGTCAGGAATTCTGGCCTCTATATGGAAAAAGTTCCCCATTCACAGTTCAAGAGCCCTGCTCCATAGTGGCTCTACATTGGCTGAAAGTGCTCTGCTACATCTACAACAGTGGTTCCCAAACTTTACCAACCTGTGAACCCCTTTCACTAAAATGTCAAGTCTCATGAACCCCCTCCTAAAAATGAATATTTCCAGGGATTTTCTCCTTTACCTGAGTATAAATTATAAAAGCAGTGCTCTTGGAAATATAAAATTTGTTTTTATAACATGCTTATTACACACTATTTATAATTAAATTATTTATCATTACAGTATTTTTATTACATTATGAAAACAGCAACACTCTTCCAAGATCTCACTTTCGTAGCTTGTATCACTTTGAATAAGCCTGTTATAAGACAAGGCTCCTAGGTTTCATCAAGGAGTACCAGATGTGAAACAGCAGGAAGGTATTTAAGAAGCCAACTCAAAGAGTTCCTCCAACACAAGCCTTCAGGTCTTGAGCAGTCCAGGCAAACAACGCACATTACAACAAGTTTAAACTTGTTCTTCATAATAATTTTAAAAACAATACTAGCTGCCTATTTAATTTTAAAAACAGCAAAAAAATATCTACCTCCCTTTCCATTTCTTATATGGAGTCTTGAAGTTTAAATCTCCTCAGTGTGATAGATATGCTTGCTTTGATCTGCTTAGCTCTTGGAAGTCCAGGGGCTCCATGCTGCTGGCCCCATGCTGCCCAGGGTTCCTAGGGACAGCTCTGTCCGCCTGTCATAAACATACAGCTATGGGTAGCATAAAAATCCCTCCTTACCCTGTAAAGGGTTAATCCCTCCTTTACCTGTAAAGGGTTAAGAAGCTCAGATAACCTGGCTGGCACCTGACCAAAAGGACCAATAAGGGGAGAAGATACTTTCAAATCTGTGGGGGAAGGTTTTTGTTTTTGTGTTCCTTTGTTCTCTCTGAGTCAGCGAAGAACCAGGGCAGGGAAAATACATCTCCCTAAGCCATATCTGAACTAAGCATCTAATATTACAGAAATAGTAAGTAATAGCAAGGAAATGCATTAGATTATCTTTTGTTTTAGCTTGTGAATTTTCCCTGTGGTAAGAGGGAGGTTTATCCCTGTTTTTGTAACTTTAAAGTTTTGCCTAGAGGGGAAATCCTCTGTGTTTTGAATCTTTTTGTTACCCTGTAAAGTTATCTTCCATCCTGATTTTACAGAGGTGATTCTTTTATCTTTTTTTTTAAATAAACTTCTTTTAAGAACCTGATTGTTTTTCAGTGTCCTAAAGACCCAGGGGGGTTGATCTGTGCTCACTTTGTAACCAATTGGTTAGGATATTCTTCTCAAGCCTCCCCAGGAAAGGGGGTGTAGGGACCTGGGGGGATATTTTGGGGGAGGTAGGGCTCCAAGTGGCCCTCCCGGAATGTTTGTTTAAATCACTTGGTGGTGGCAGCGATATCATGGGCAAGGAAGGAATTTGTGCCTTGGGGAAGTTTTAAACCTAAACTGGTAGAAATAAGCTTAGGGGGTTTTTCATTCAGGTCCCCACATCTGTACCCCAGAGTTCAGAGTGGGGAGGGAACCCTGACACTGCCATTAGAGAATTTTTTCCCCGAGGAGCCCCCGTAACATTTCATGAACCCCAGTTTGGGAACCACTGATCTACAAGCATGTTGTGAAGTGGGGTGAGCAAACACTTGAGTTTTTTCAAGCTGTTAAGGCAGGTTTGCGGTACTGAAGAAACGCAGGGGAAACAATAGCAACCACCTTTGCGGATGTAAAAATAAAACTATCAGGTTTCCTGCCTGCTTATGGCTCTCAGAGTTTTTACACTAAGTGTATTTTATATTGGTGACATGAACATTTAATAAGAGAGCACAGAAGAGACCTCAGTGATAAAGCAGAGAGCTTTAATTTCATTTTTGTATACAGAAAAAAAGGAATCTTCTGCCCTTTTTGAAAGAGTAAGGCATGGTGATGGGAATGAGGATTTATTTTTGAGTTTCTTTTGTATAAAACTAATTGGATTGATAGCCAAAACTGTAACTAAAATATAATCTCCAGCTATGATTAAATTGTTTGCTTATATTTTTCCTTCTAAATTTATTTCCAATTCTCTACTCTTCCTGAGATTTTGGGACCCAGACAGTAAACAGAATCTTTCAAAACAGGAAATGCTGGCGCGCGCACACACACACACGGGCAGGAAAAAAAAAAAGTCAGAGTAGAAAGTTCAGATATAGGCATTTTGTGGATTTTATTCTATTCTGCACCTTTATGCAGTATCTATAAACAGTAGTACTCCAAAATTAAGTTGGGGAAAAACACTAACCCAGGCATTTTTGTCCCATGTGTATGCACCGGGAGGGTACGCATGAATTGCAGTTAGCTTGGTGGTCAGTACCCAGGTTAACTTAGCCTGGGTGTGAGCAGCCATGCTGCAAAGCCAAATTCCTGTGTCCTCCCTGGTGCTGCACTCGTGTCCTTAGGACAGGGGTCCCCAACACGGTGCCCGCGGGCGCCATTGCGCCCGCCGGGGGGTCTACGTGCTCGGGGTTTTTTTTGTTTTTTGTTTTTTTGCTCCGCCGGCAGCGCTCGGGTTTTGTTTTTTTTTGGCACCCGCCGGCAGCGCTCGGGGTTGTTTGGCGCCCGCCAGACAAAAAAGGTTGGGGACCACTGCCTTAGGACATTTGGGGGCACAGCCCTCGATTCGTTGTGCTGCAGCAGAAGGGGAGTGCTGGCTGACATTTCTCCTCAGCAGAGTGTTAGTAGCTACTGCCACTTTTACCTACTCACTGCAGCTGGGTTCAGCATCATGGGGAGTTCAGAGACAGAAGCTCTCAGCAGGCCCCTGCTCTTCAGAATCATAGGACTAGAAGAGACTTCAAGAGGTCATCTAGTCCAGTCCCCTGCACTCAAGGTGGGATTAAGTATTATCTAGACCATCCCTGACAGGTGTTTGTCTAACCTGCTCTTAAAACCTCTGATGGAGATTCCACAACCTCCCTAGGCAATTTATTCCAGTGCTTAACTGCCAGTTAGGAAGTTTTTCCTAATGTCCAACCTAAACCGCCCTTGCTGCAATTTAAGCCCATTGCTTCTTGTCTTATCCTCAGAGATTAAGGAGAACAATTTTTCTCCCTCCTCCTTGTAACAACCTTTTATGTACTTTAAAACTGTTATGTCCCCTCTCAGTCTTCTCTTCTCCAGATTAAACAAACCCATTTTTTTCAATCTTTCCTCATAGGTCATGTTTTTTAGACCTTTAATCATTTTTGTTGCTCTTCTCTGGACTTGCTCCAATTTGTCCACATCTTTCCTGAAATTGTGGCACCCAGAACTGGACATAATATTCCAGTTGAGGCCTAATCAGCGCAGAGTAGAACTAAAGAACTACTTCTCCTGCTAATACAAAAAAAGCAAACCTCATTCTAGGATGTAACCAGTGCTACACTGTTCACTCATATTGAGTTTATAATCCACTTTAACCCCCGATCCCTTTCCACAGTACTCCTTCCTAGGCAGTCATTTCCCATTTTGTATGTGTGCAACAGATTGTTCCTTCTTAAGTGGAGTACTTCGCGTTTATCATTATTGAATTTCATCCTATTTACTTCAGATCATTTCTCCAGTTTGTCCAGATCATTTTGAATTTTAATCCCATCTTCCAAAACACTTGCAACCCCTCCAAGCTTGGTATTGTATGCAAACTTTATAAATGTACTCTCTATACCATTATCTAAATCATTGATGAAGATATTGAACAGAAGATTGGTAGCTGCACACCCAGTCTAAAGCCCTCACCACATGAGCTTGGTGACTTCTCATTAAATGCCTGCCTCAGGCACTGACAGAGCTAAGATCCAGTCCCCAACCTTAATTGCAATAGTAGAAGATTTAACATGGACGAAAAGCTGTGAGTAGGGGAAGGGGTAATAAAAGTAGCAAAGCTTAACTAGCAGTGTTGTGGCTTTCCCCAAATTGGCATATACTGACCCGCTGCTGGTGCACAACCCTCACAAACCTGCACTGGGAGGTACTGTAATCATTGAATAAAGCGCAATCTGTATCTGTATTATTTTTATTAATGATAGTATTACTGTAGCATGTCAGAGATCCTGCCATGGAGCAAAACCCCATTGTGCTAGGTGCTGTACAAACACAGGACAAGAAAGTCCCTGACCCAAAAAGCTCGCAATCTAAGTATAAAACAAAAGACAACAGGTGGTTACAGACATGAGAGTAGAAGACAGACAGACAACATTGGTCAACATGATAGGCAATGGTATCAGCACACTGGTGAACAACAGTTGTCAATTTTTTTTTTGTCAGCATCACAGAAAAGGGGAGAGTTTTAAGAAGGGATTCGAATAGGGTGACCAAACGTCCCGATAAAAATCGGGACTGTCCCGATTTGTAGGCGTTTGTCCCGCATCCCGACCAATGTTTGGTCGGGACGGTATTTGTCTCGATATTTCACACTCCTGTTTTTTGTGTTTGTTTTGTTTTGTTCCGCCGGCGGGACTCCGCCTTCGCCTTCCCCACCCCCCACCGGTGGGACTCTGCCTTTCCCCCCTCCCCCCTCTGCCGGCAGTGACACCCCCCCCGTGTCCTGATATTTTCTTCATCCCATCTGGTCACCCTAGATTCAAAGGAGGATAAGGTAGCTCTAAGATTGTTTATGAGGAGCTCTTCCAAAGTGTGAGGGGCAGCATAGGAGGAAAGCATAAAAGTGCTTGTTTGAAAAACTTAACAAGTGGATGATGGAGGCTGGCAACACGAGCTGACAGTGAATAAGAGATGATAGGTAGGGTGGGGATAGGCTGTAAAAGCCTTGAAAGTGAAGATAAGCAGCTTATATTTGACGCAATAGAGAAGGGAGGCGGCTATGGAGAGATGCAATGAGAGTGGTAGCATGGTCAAAGCAATGGGCTCAGAAAATCATCTTTACAGCAGCATGTGAATGGATGTGAGCAGGGCAAGGCTGCATATGTCAAGGCCAGAGAAAAGGATATTGCAGTAATAGAGACACGAGATGAGAGCCTGGACAAGAGTTTTGGTTCTGTGGATGAATAGCAAAGGCTGTCTTAGATGCTATGCAAAAAGATTAAGAAATATAAGACTTATCCTGCATGCAAGGACTAATGAATAAAGTGCAGTCATTTATATTTGTGCATAGGTTGCATTTCCAATCCTAGCTGCTGGTAACTGGAGAAAGAGAAAGGGTGGGACTTCTTGTACCTTCTCATTACAAGGGTGCTCTGCAATAAGTGAAGGGCCATAGAAACGGAAGCACCAAGCAGTTATTTCTTCTTATATGCTTTCAGTTTCTTCGTGGTACTGTAGGTTCTGCTGAGGGACTGTCCTTTGCTATGAACGGAAACAAAAGATGACAAGACTGAACTGGCATTTTCAGAAGTGCTCTCAAGCAGTTTTAGCAAATTACAAAACATGCTCTGCACTCATCCAAGGGTCAAATAGTTCCCATAGTGTCAGGGGAGCTCCAGGCCCTCAAGGAGTTCATATTCTGAAGTAACAGCCTTCCTCTGACGGGGTCATCAGCACAGTGGCAGGGAGTTTTGAGTAGCAGTCCCCAAAAGGGAAGAGAGAGGCAAGCAGTGAGCTAAACGAAAAAGAATCCTAAATGGGGAGAAGATTTCAGGCAGTAAAGGATTCTTTAATTTATCAAAGGCATAACATGATCCAATGGCTAGAAGTTGAAGCTAGGTAATTTTTCACCTTATCTGTAGCCTAAGTGTAATTAATCATTGCAATAATTTACCAACACTGTGGTGGATTTTGTATCCCTTAAAATCAAGACTGGTTGTCTTGCTAAAAAATAGTCTCTATCTTAACCAGAAGATATGGACTTGATATACAGATTACTGGGTGAAATTCTATTGCTTGTGTTACACAAGAGGTCAAACAAATTTTTTTTCATCTATTTTTGAGTAAGCTGAGCCACTCTGATTCTTTCCTGGTGAACTGGCTGTCCTGGGAACATAGGAGGAATTGTGGGAAGGCACTGGAGGACTCTCAGTAGTCAAGTCACTTAGAATGGTAACCTCCCTACTTTGCAGGCTAACTGGAAGCCTCACTTGGGCTTTAGCCTACAGCCCCAGATAAGCCAGCTAGCCCTGGTTGAAAGCACCACTAAACTCAGATGAGAGAGTTGTGTGTGTCCCGCTACAGCCGTGCCACTAAAAGGCGCACAGTGTAGCCGCTGTTTGTTGGCAGGAGAGCTCTCCTGCCGACAAAAAACTTCCACCCGCAACGAGCGGTGGTAGCTTTGTCTGCAGGAGAGCGCTCCTGCTGACAAAGCGCTGTTCACACCAGTGCTTTTCCTTGACAAAACATTTGTCTTTCGGTGGGGGAAGAGGGGTGTTTAACACCTCTGAAAGACAAAAGTTTTGTCGTTCAGTTGCCAGTGTACACAAAGCCTCAGAGAGGGGGTAAGGCGCAACACCTGAATAAGAGCCTACATTAACTCTTCATGGATGATAAACCCTGAGACATCTTCCCTCTCACTGCATAACCAAACCAAAGCCCAAAAGCTAACCAATATTTGAGACTTATTGAATTGGACTTTATCTACCTCCCTGCCCTACGCTTCATAAAATTAAGTTTGAGACAGTCATTAAATAGGATAATTGTATTTTCCCCAGGAGAAGAATGCTCCCCAAGGTTCTGGATCTATTATAAGGGGATGTTGTCTTCTAAATTGACATGTGCAAATTGTTTAAAATATTTGGGGGTGGAGAGGGACATTTATATAAAAACAAGAACTTTGACAGAACAGTACAGGAAGGTGCAGTTAATATTTTTTCCTTTAGTCCAATTATTGCTAATAACCTTCCACACATCCCTCCAACACTGCTTTCCAGAAGTATCAAATACCACTTGTAAAAGTTGAGGACTAGCTGGCTACCCCAATAGAGTTCAGTGGGTCCACAAGAGTTATTTACTGGCATAAGATGGAGGTATGATCCCATGCAACTCCACACAACCTCGTTTGTGCATGTGCATTCCTGGGCCAGTGCCTCAGCAATACATGCTGAAGCACTGAATTTTAGAGGCTTTCAACATAGCCAATACCGTGCTGACAAATGTCTAGCAGTCTGGACATCAATCACACTATATGCTATTTTCAATGTCGATGCTTCCATGGAGGAGTCATTTACCCTAATTTATACCAACACTTTGAAAGAAGAGTGCTGTTGACAGTGAAGTAGCAGAGATGTTATCTATCATAGATGGCATATACAGCTATCTGTTTAACCAGCAGGATCTAAATGTTGAGACTCCCCTATATACAAACAAGACCTATGACCAGATGAAGTTCAGAGTTTTGAACCAATTTTACTTTACATTTGTGAAATGGGACAGTAAATGAACAAGACTACTTTTCTTTGTGAGAAGCTTGGCCCATTATTACAGTAATTGCCTACATGTATGTAGACTGCAATCACTATGGACAAGTACTATTGCTTTGTGGACGCTGGCTAAAAATAGAGTATTACTCATTGGAACATGTGGTTGGTGTGGTTAAATCAACAGCTGGCACTTAAAAAAATCTGATTAGAAGAGGTCATTGGTATTAGGGTCCCAGAGATAATGGAAGGAGCATGAAGGGGGATTTAACAACTGTGGTGGACCTAACATGTCCACCTTGTGATGCTTTTATTCTGCAATACAGACAGTATTGATCACCCAAAAGCCAGTTTCCTGGTGTCAAAGGCTGTTGGCTGGGCAGAAGTCATGACAGAAGTAGACAGATTTGCATACAAAGGGTAGAATGTCAGAGTCACCCCCATATGCCAAAGAATTGAATTGTACTTCTGCTCTGTCAAAGCAGATGACTCAGCAGGGGCCCTGCTTAATAGAACTACTTTTCCTTCACACACAAGCACTGAGAAACAAGCTGTGCTTTAGCTATTACCTCAAAACAAGTCAGAAGATGGTAGAATGTGCCATTGAAAGGGAAAAGTTGGAGATGGCACTTGCACAAGAGTTCTGTAGACTTCCACAGTGCCAATTAATATGAAGGCCTGTGAAGTCTGTAGCAAGTAGGACTTAAATTCCATTCCTCTGTCACAGACTGCCTTAGCGTTCTTCAGCATGGTCAGGTAAGTTTTGTTGTTTTTTTAAACCTAACAAGTCATTGAAAAGTATTGTTATTTTATATGAAGTTCAGTTTAATACTGCCCCCACCTGTCAAAATGCAGTTGTGATTGCAGTTGTGCTGGGGGGGGGGGGGGGCCCTCCAGGGCGCACGCCCATCCTCCAGGAGCTGCCGCTGCTGGAGGGGGGAGGCGGCCCTGGACTGCTGCTGCTCATGGAGTGGGGGACTGCCTGNGGGGGGGGGGGGGGGGGGGGGGGGGGGGGGGGGGGGGGGGGAGAGGGAGAAAGAATGCGGCTGGTCCCAGGGCCGCCTGGGGTCAGCCACACCTGCCAGCTGCAGAAGTTGCGGAGGTCCCAGAAAGACACAGAACCCATGCTTTCCATGACCTCTGTGACAGACTCGCAGCCTTAATGATTACCTGTTCTTTTCATTCCCTCTAGGGCACCTGGCATTGGCCACTGTTGGAAGACAGGATACTAGGCTAAATGGACCTTTGCTCTGACCAAGTGTGGCCATTCTTATGATAATGCGTAACTATAAATGTAGGAGTTTTCAGCAAAAGCTACACATCTGGGCAGTTAGCTAAAGAAGGGTAGTGTTTTCTGCCTTAGCAGTTGGGGCTTTTAGCATGTAAGCAGGACAGGTACATCTTCTTTCCATACCTTAAAGAGGGGAAACTTAATATGGGATAGGAGCGAAAATCATAATGCTCCACTGTATCCAACCAAAGTTCAGATTAGTATAGGTAGCATTCAAATTTCAAGTGGCAGTAGGCTTCCTAGTGAAAAGAAATTGGGAGCCAGGGGAGGGTGATGGTCATTTAGAGCTAGACACTAGAGTCTGGAAGGCATGATTCACAATCATAATGGATAAAATTCTTAGGCTGTGCTACATAATCTAGTAGCATGTTCCCCAGAAGAAGAATAACGAGGGCTCTATCATTAAAGATGCTTCCTCTCATAAATTTGCCTTTTCACAGAAAATATGGGTACTCAAAAAAAAAAAAAAAAGAACGCCTTTCAGTGGGCAACCATTGCTATTAAGGGACTTTTGCAAGTCTTAAAATACAAGGAAGCCTCAATGTAGGACATCCTTTCCCAGCAGTTTGTTACAAAAAATCTTTAAAAAACTAAAAAAAACAAAAAACTAAAAAAAACTAAAAAAATAAAAGACTAAAGGTAAAATAAAAAACCACTGACAATTCCCAACTGGGTGAAATTTAACACACTCACGGAGTGCCTAAGAAAACTATGAAAATCGAATTCTACTAGTTCTGTGGACTTAAGTGAGTTAGAATACTGCTTATGGAAGATTCCCATTGTGACCAAGTCTCACCGCAAGCTGTTTAAAAAAAAACCCCACATACACATACTAGAACAGCAAAGAAGGGAGGAAAGATTAAGATTGTGTAATGGAGGAGATCCACACTAACAACTTTCAGTTGTACATTAGTAATACATGAGGTAAGATGGTACGAAGAAGGGCATGCAAAGTAGATGTGGTGAAAGATGAGTTGAGTCACAGTTGTGCCAAATCATTTGACAATACATTTATGCAGGTATCTGCTGGTAAGGCATTCCCATCTAATGGTAGTTTCTTTAGATAGCAGCAGTGAAACACTCCAGAGTTTGGAATAGTTTGCATAGCTCATGCATGAGGAAAACGAGAATAATCTCATTTTCTACTAGTTCTCATTTTCATCCTTCCTTGTCTCCTGCTGTAAGTTATGCTGCCTGTCTGTAGGTCAAAGTGCTCCACGGTTGACCTCTGGATTTACCTGGACAAAGGCTTGATGAGAGAGGATAGCTACACCAGTACTTTTTCCACCATTTCAATCCATGTTTAAGAGAAAAACAAAAACGTTGTTAGAATAATTTTACTACTTTAGGACTGAGTAGCTGCATCACAGGGGACCATGGATCAGCGTTCACGTTGCACTCCCTGTCAATATCCGGCCTGGAGAACCAATGATCCAACCAGCAGACCAAATTCAGTGATGAATCCTGGTCACGTGCCACCTGAGGCACACTGCACATACGCTAAGAAGAAGCTGCATCACAAGACAAACTAAACTTTTATGCAAGCTATGACTTTTCATTTAGAGTTTTTGTTTTGTTTTTTGAAACACTGAAGTGGAACTATTTTAAGAAAGCCAAATCTATTCTCTTAAAAACAAATTCACCTAGCAGCTTAGTTTTAGGCATTTGTGAGTGTGTGTATCACTGGGTTGGTACAAATATGCATAACACCTCAATTCTAAATATTACTGTTTTATACCAATATGTACTCAAAACTTACACACTAATCTTTGTAACTATGCCATTGCAAGTGGCATCACAGCTCTATTAGATATTTCACTTGAACATATGCCCCCTCTGAGCTCCAGAATTAATTTATGAGCAATCCCAAGGACACCACAGTACTAATAAACGATGGCCACATAAACACCACCCTATACCGGAAACCTACTGACCGCTATAGTTACCTACATGCCTCCAGTTTTCATCCAGACCACACCACTCGATCCATTGTCTACAGCCAAGCTCTACGATACAATCACATTTGCTCCAACCCCTCAGAGACAAACACCTACAAGATCTCTATCAAGCGTTCTTACAACTACAATATCCACCTGCTGAAGTGAAGAAACAGATTGACAGAGCCAGAAGAGTACCCAGAAGTCACCTACTACAGGACAGGCCCAACAAAGAAAGTAACAGAACGCCACTAGCCATCACCTACAGCCCCCAACTAAAACCTCTCCAGCGCATCATCAAGGATCTACAACCTATCCTGAAGGACAATCCATCACTCTCACAGATCTTGGGAGACAGGCCAGTCCT